>JAJSSI010000018.1:0-280930 GCA_031841125.1 Acanthococcus lagerstroemiae | reverse complement strand
ATAAATTTCATTATGTAATATTAATTTTTTCATAACAAAATTAAAAAATGATGGCGATGATTCAAATAACATTTTTGATATATTTGGATTTTTATATCCTGAAACAAAAATCAATTTAGGATATAATATATTAAATAATTTTTTATTTTTTGTTTTAATGACATTTAATAATGGATTAGTTATTTGTGATGATGAGATTTTTATATTAAAATTATATATTATATTTTCATCAAAATTTATTATTTGTTTAACTGCTTTATATTTTTTTACATAACATAACTGGCTAAACAAATTATTATTTATTTGATAGTTGTATTCAAAAATTCTGTATTTATTTTCTTCTAAGAATTTATAATTATTTATATTTTTATAAAATATTATTGTGAAATCTAAATCATCTTTTACATTATCAGTAAAATAAATTTTAGTGTATTTATCATAATATAAGATTGTTTCTAATTGATCTATTTTGAAAAAATTTATAATAGGTCTTTTAATTTTTTTTCTAATATTTAAATTTTTGATAACTAAAAATAATTTTTCTTCATCATATTTATTTTTATATTCTTCTAATAATTTTTTAAAAATAAGCAATCTTTCATAAATTATATAAATATTATTATTATTATTATCATCTTTAAGTAGATCTTTATTAAATAAATTTATTTTTTTATTAAAAATAAAATTTCCTATTTTTTTATTATTTGCTATAATATCAAATAATTTTTCATATGTAAGATTTGTTATTATTTTTCTTGGTATTTTATATATCAATAATAATTTTTCATCATTAGGTTTTTTTTTTAAAGATAATTCATTCAAAATATTAATAATTGTTTTATTAAAAATCATTTTTAAAATTCAAATATAAATGTTTATATAGTATTAAAATTTTTAATAATAATTTTTCATTTTTTATCAAAAAAAATTTAATTACAATTATCAAATTTATATTATATAAAAATTGAAATTTTATAATAATTATTTTAATTAAATACCATATAAAATATATAAAATAAAATTTTAATCATGAATACTATTGCTGTATTTTCTTTGATTGTATTTATTTCATTTTTTAATGGAATGAATTCTCAATCGGATGATTATGTTTTAGTAAGAAGAACATATATTTCAACGAATGAAAATAATACTAGAGATGGAATTAGTAGTGGAGTTGAAAATAATATCAGTACTAAGCAAGGTAGTAATGATGGTAAAAAGTTTGAATTAAATATTTTTAATGTTTTAATAGTTGCTATTATAGCAATAGCAATTGTTGCTATTTGTTATTTTAAAAATTTTATGAAAAAAAATACACCAATGATAGCACCAGCAGTGGTTGGAATGTCTAATGTTTGAATTTAAAATAATATTTTACCATCATTATTATTTTTTTTAATTATGATTTTATTTTTTTTTTTTTAATTATGATTTTTTTAATTTGATTTAATAAATTTAAAAATCTTTTAACGAATAATTGATTTTTATTAAATTTAAAGATGAATTAAAAATAAATTTTTTATTGTAAACAAAAAAATAATAATTTCTTATTTTGATCAAACTTTGAATTACGATATCCTTCGAAGAAAAATAAAAAAAAATAAAATTCTATTCAAACTTGAATCATAATTGTCTTTCGAAGAAAAATAAAAAAAGATAAAATTCTATTCAAACTTGAATCATAATTGTCTTTCGAAGAAAAATAAAAAAAGATAAAATTCTATTCAAACTTGAATCATGATTGTCTTTCGAATAAAAATAAAAAAAAAAAAATTTAATCAAACTTGTCTTAATGATAATCTTCGAAGAAAAATAAAAAAAAATAAAATTCTATTCAAACTTGAATCATGATTGTCTTCGAAGAAAAAATAAAAAAAAATAAAATTCTATTCAAACTTGAATCATGATTGTCATCGAAGAAAAAATAAAAAAAAATAAAATTCTATTCAAACTTGAATCATGATTGTCATCGAAGAAAAAATAAAAAAAAATAAAATTCTATTTAAACTTGTCTTAATGATATTCTTCGAAGAAAAATAAAAAAAAATAAAATTTTAATCAAACCCATCTTTATGATTATCTTCGAAGAAAAAATAAAAAAAAATAAAATTTTAATCAAACTCATCATCAATTATAAATATCATATTAAATTATGATATAAATAAAAATTTAAAAAAAAATTAAATTAAGTTAATCGAAATACTGATATTGAAAATTATTATTATTCTTTTGTAAATCATAGATCATTTTTTCATACAAATCAAAATTTTTTTTATATACCGAATTAATAATAGTATCAAAAATGAATGAATTTACTTTATTAAAATTAGGTGTATTTGCATTATATAACAATAATTCTACTATAGATGATAAATTTAAAAACTGATCACCAGAATGTATTTTTTCTGAAAAATCCCAAGAACAGCCATTATATATTTGAAAAAATGATCTTCTTTTAGTTGCATCAATTTTTTTTAATATCGAATTTATTTCAATATCTTTTTTTGATAATGGATAAAATAAACATTCTATAATATCATTACCACAAATTTGTATTTCATTATTAAAAAATAAAATTTTTACAAATACAGTAGATTCATATAGTAATTCTTTATATAGTATTTTACGTATGAATTTTTTATTTACATTATATTTAAAATTATTTTCATACAATTTATCCAACTCTATAAAATAATTATATTCATAATCATTTTCTACATTATTTAAATCTAATGTTTGAGAATTCGTATCATTTTGATTAACAATAGAATTCACTGGATCCATAATTTGTTTGATAAATAATTAATTATATTGCTTTATTTGATAAATTTTTATTTAATAGATATGTTTACATTTAAATTCAATTATATAATATTTCAAAATTTATTATATTTGATTTATCTATCAAATTGATATTTAAAAAAATTGAAATTATATTTTAAAATATAAATATATTATTTTTTATATTTTTAATATAAAATAAATATTTATTGATATTAACATGTTTAATCAAAATGAGTTGATATATCAATATAATCCATTATATTATTACGATCCATCATCAAATCAACTTGATCTGTATCAAAACAAATTTCAAATATATCAAAATAATAATACGCTTTGTCAAAATAATTATATTATATATCAATATATATCATATCAAGGTAAAAATATTACAATTGTAGATGATAAATATAATTTAAGAGATATATTTGATATTTTAAATTCTGAAGATTGTAATGAATATTTTATTGATGATAATACAAATACATATTTGAATCTTTCTGAATTAAAACATATTTTAAAAAAAAAACATAATGAAATAAATCTTATAAGTTATCTTGAATTATATACTAAAAAATTAAATATATTTGATTTTATAAAAATTAAAAAATATAGATTGGATTTAAATTTTTGGTTTGAAAATATTTCTGAATCAATATTTGAGAATGAAAAAGATTTATTAATAACAGATGAAATTTTAATCTTTATCCGTTACGGTATTTCTAATTATAAAGATAAAAATTGTTTTAAAATTAAAACACTCAAAGGAAATTTTGTTAAAGTTCTTAAACAACATAAAATACAATATAAAAAAATAAAATATGATTATCCTGAAGCTAAAAATTATTTATATATTGAAAATCAAGCTAAAAATATGACAAAATTGCATCAAAAATATTGGATTATAATGAATGTTAAAGATTTTAAATTGTTGATTATGAGATTGAATACAAAATCTTCAAGAGATCTTAGAGAATATTATCTTTGTTTAGAAGAAATAATGTCTGATTATTATAAATATATTTCAAATTTTAATTATTAAAAAATTTTCCAATAAATAAATATATTTGTTTTTTTTTGAAATTTTAATTAAATATAATTAATACAAAATATTATTTGATTTTTTTGCAATGATGGATTTTCTTTTATATGACAATTTTCAAATAGATATTGAAGATAATAAATATAATATAAATGATATTATTAAAATTTTAAATTATAATAGTTGTATAAAATATTTTTATGTTGAAGATAAAAAATATTATTCTTTGCCTGAATTAGAAAATATTTTTTATAAATCAGAAAATGAAAAAAAACTTATTGAATTTTTAAAATTATATACTAAAAAAATAGATATAATTGAATTTTTAGAAATAAAAAAAATAGATATTCCAAATAATGACTTATTTTTTAAGATGGATTTAGATATGATTTTATTTAAAAATAAAATTAATGTTTTAATTAATGAAGATATATTAAATTATATTGATTATTGTGAAAAAATAGATCCGCATGAATCTAGATGTAATCGTAAAAAAATATCATATATAATAAATAAATTTATTAAATTTTTACAAAGAAGACATATAAAATATGAATGCATACCATATAAAGATCCAAGATGTCTTTATTATCCATATATCATAAATTATATGAAAAAATATAGATCAGAATCGAGTAATAAAAAATGGTTATTGTTATCAGGAACGGCATTTAAAGAAGCTGTTAAAAAATTAAATAATTCTATGTCAGTAAAATTAAATTTATATGAAAAAAGATTAGATACGATAACATCAGAATATAATAAATATTTATCAGATTTTGATCTTTTAAAAACAAATAAAATTATATTTTTACAAAATTATATTGAAAAATATATTGAAAATATTTGCTAGGTATTTTTATAATTATTAAATTTTTATTTTCATCAAAATTAATTATAAGAAAAAATAATTAAATATTTTATAGTATTGGATCAATTACAGGTTTTATATCTATTCTATTGTAAACAATTGAACTATCAATTTTAAGATATTGATTTGTTATACTTAAAAAATTAGACAAAGTTATATTATTAAATACTGAATCTTTAATTGTTTGATCAACTACATATGAAATTACAATTTTAAATTTTTGAACACTATATTCATAATCTGGTTCATTGAATTTAAATGATATTACAGCATATACCAAATCATCATAATTATTTATTTTATATATTCTACCTCTATAAATTATAGATTCAGAATTTTTAAAATTAATTTCATGATTTAATTCTGATAATGCTTTTCTAAGTGTATTAATTGATATTTTTTTCATTTTAACATATTCTTTTCTGGTATTGATTTTTTTATTTAAATATAAATTAAGAAATTCAGTAGCATATGAACGTCTTTTCATCTTTCTATAATCAGAATATTTTTGATGATGAATTTCATTAATTGCACCCATGATAAAATATATATTTAAATATAAAAATAAATATATAATTTATTTTTTTTAATTAAAATTTCATTAATTTTAAAATTTTATGAAAAATATAAAAAAATATTTTATCGAATAAAATAATGATTAAAAATAAAAATGATAAAAAACAAATAACAAATAAAAAACAAATAACTTATAAAATATTTATTTGATGAACTAGAATTTTTAATAAAAATGAAAATTAAATTTGATGAATTATCATCGGAAATCAAATCTAAATCATTATAATTTAATACTTTATAATTTTCAAATTTTATAATATTTTCATTTTCAATAATATTATTTTTTTCTATGAATTTTGATAAATCAATATATCTATAAAGCACATATGTATTAAATATTATTTTTTGTATTTTATATGGTAAATTGATTTCAATTTGTTTTGTATTATTTTTTGTATCGAGTAAATTATCAATTTTTTTATATAAATTTAATAAAACATAAAATCTTTTATTTTCAATTATTGTTTGAGAAAACATATCAAATCCATATGAAGAATTTATCGTTTCATTATTACAATATATATTTATTGGTTTCCAAAATAAATAATCAGATATTGTTTGATTATTATTATTAATATATTTTAAAAATGTATTTTTATAATTATATAACAAAAATCCTATTGATTCTTTTTGTTTTGATATGTTAATCATATTTTCAATTGATTGATTTATAAAATTTTCTTTATTTATCGATTTAAGAAGATTTTCAAATTTATTTAAAATATCAATAGAAATAATGTGATTAAATTTTTCATTATTATCATTCATTGTTAAAGTTTGATTAAAAGTAAAATCTAAACTTGTTTCATTCAAATTAAAATCATTCAAATTAAAATCATTCAAATCAAAATCTTTTGAATCAAGGTATTCCTCAAAATAATTTGTATAAAAAAAATTTGTATTATTTTGTTTTATATTTTTTAAATTGTTTATTAAATCGATATAATAATTTTGATTATCGTAAAATACAGGATATTTGGAAATATAATTATTTTTATGTTTTAAAATAAAATTTGATAAATCATCAAAATATGATAAATCAAAAATAAAATTATTATTTCCATTATAAACAAATTTTGGTTTCATGTTATTATTTTCAGATATCGAGAAATATACAATTAATATATTTTTTAATATATTAATATTATTAAAAATATTTTTTAAATTTTCATCATTAATATAAATTTTATTGATATTATAAATATCATAATAAATATGAAAATCATGTAAATGATACGAATAATCTATTAATTCATTTTGATAATTAATATTATTATATATTTTTTTTATATCAAAATTTGATTCAGAGATTGTATCGGAGATCTTTTCATTAGAATTTGTTCCAAAAATTAAAAAGAAATATTTACACGTTTCTTTTATAATTATATCATTATCATTATCAGGTTTTATAGATGAAAATAATAAAATAAAAAAAATCCAAAATAATTTATTATGAAACATTGTTTTAATTTTTATTATTTTATTATTTATAATATTAATTATTTATAAGTTAATAACATTTTTAAAAATATAATATTAAATAAAAATAAATTTATTTAATCATCAACAATATATTGATTATATGATTTATCAAATGTACAATTATAAGTTTTTCCTGCATATGTAAAAGATATTTTTTCTTCTTCTTTTTCAAGATTGAATGGGCAATAAACTTTTGGTATACCGTTTATATATATAAAATTATCATTGCCAACAGGATCATCTGTTGATAATGAATTTTTCGTTGATGTGTATTTTAATGAAAATGTACCTGGAGATGTCACTGATTCAAATTTATTATTTTTAAAATCGAATGTGTCAATTATAGTTAAATTCTTTTTACCAAGAATACTAAATTCTTTTTTATCTATACCATAATAAATTAATTCTTTATCATCATGATTTGTTATATTAATATATTTTTGAACTATTTTATCTTCTGATCTCGTTACAATAAATTCTTTAACTGTATAATTACCAAATTCATTGATTTTATATTCTTGAAATAAAAATCCATGACTTTCATAAGCCATAACAAATGATCTAGCTTCTGCAGGGAAAAATATTTGAGTAGTTGAAGAATCAACTTTTATTTCTTTTAATTTTTTTTCATCTTTATAATTAATAAATCCTACATTAGGAAAAGTTAATTCTTTACTTGAATCTTTTGTATGCACATTTCTATATTGAACAGCATATTGAGCAATATTATTTGTATTTTTATCAATTTCAACATATCCTAACCATTTAGTTTGACCTCTTACAGAAAATTGAAATTCAGGTTCAAAATATCTTAGATATCTACTGAATGGCATTACTTTAATTCCATATGGAGATTCTGAATAAGTTTCACATTCTAATGATAATTTTCTTCCATCATATCCAATCAAACCTAATCTGATACTTGGATGATAAATAAATTCCATTTCTTTTTTCCATATTTTTGAAATATCATTTTTGATATGTGGATCTAATTTATAAAGATAATTACAAGTATCTGAATTTAAAATATCAATATATTTTGGTGAAACAATTAAATCATGTTCAAAATATGAATAATCTCTATGCAAAGTTTTATCTTTATAATTAGTTTTAAATTCAAAATTTAAAAATTCTAAAACATATTTATATGCATCGTTTTTAAATGCTTCTTTGATTGTATCATTATAATAATTTGCAAGGATCCAAGGACCGCACATCAAAACTGAATTTGATGCATCTCTAGGATAATTCAATGATAATTGTGGATTAGTGATAATTAATAATATAATTTCTGAAACAAATTGTTTATATTTTACATTTTTTAAAAGTAAATAATATGCTAACATTTTTGTACTTAAAATTGAAAATTGAAACCAATTTTCTCCCCAAGGTATTTTATTTAAATCTGATTTTAATAATTTTTCTTTATATCTAGTAAAGAAATTTTCAGCATATTTTATATATAAAGAAGAATCAGGATCATTTTTATTATGATAACTATATTGCAATCCTTCGATTATCAAATTACAAATTTTATCTAAATCATCAGTATTAGTATCCCAATTATCATATATTCCTATTTTATTTTCATCAATTTTATATTTGTTAAGTTCTGTTGGTTTATTTTTTATTTTCGGGATTGTTTTTCTCGCTTCTTCAAAATCTAAAATTCTTGGTTTAGAATTTGTAATATTTTCATTATTATTATCATTATCAATATGTGTAATTACATAATATATAATTATTATTGAGATAATCAAAACTGCTATTATAATCAAATACAAATAATTATTACTCATTTAATTAAAAAAAAAATATTTATTCTAATTTTATGATATATTTATATTATGTAATATTTATTTTATTTCTTTAATAATTTGCTTGATGGTATCATATGATAAATTATCTTTATTATTATATATGTATTTAAAATATTTTTTTATTATATTTAAATTTTCTGTTAAAATCTTACTTTCAATAACAGATGCTTCAAATAATTCTTTAACTTTTTTAAATAAATCATTATTTTCTTCAATATCTAACAAATATTTTTTTAAACATAATTTATAATTAAAAATTATATTTTTATCGATAAAATCCATCCATGGTAAATAAATTTCAAAACAAAGTAATAAAACATATCCTAATGATTCAAAATCATTTAACGGAATTGTAATACCATCATTTAAATTTGTACTAGAATAACACGGAGTGCCTATAATTTTATATAAATTATTTTCAAATTGATTTATAGGTGTAGTTAATCCAAAATCAATTAATAAGGCTTTATCACAATCATCAATTAAAATATTTTCTGGTTTAAGATCATTATAAACATAATTTTTACTATGAATATATTCTAATGAATCTACTATATCTAAATAAATATTTTTAATTACAGTAGTGTATTTTTTATTAATATATGAAGATTCATTAATTAAAAAATCAAATAATGAAAATTTATATTTTTTAATTACCAAATATCTATAATTATAAGAATCGTATTTTATAATTCCAAAATCAATTAATCTTGGTAAACCTAAATATGAAATTTTTTTTTCAATCATATATTTATTTATCATTTCTTCTTTTAAAAAATTATTATAAAAATCTATTTCAAAAAACAATGATCCGTTATTTTTTTTAGCTAATTTAATTATATATTCATTATCTTTGTATTTATCTTTACAATTTGTAACTATATAAATATTTTCAAAATATTCAGATAATTTATTTTTAATTAACCAATTTTGTTTATTTTTTCTAATATTGTAAAATGAAAAATCAGTAGTATGTTTATTAGCCATCTTGAAAAATATATGTTAATTTAAATTTATTATAATATTTATTCAAAAAACTTTTTTTTTTAAATTTTATTAGTTTATATTAAAAATCAAATTTATCAATTTTGTTTGATTAGTTTGATTCTTTATCTAATTCATTATCTGATTCATTACATGATCTATCAATTCATTGTCTGATTTATCTGATTTATTATCTGATTTATTATATAATTTATCATTTCATTTGATTTAATATTTTTAGATTTTTTTAGAAAATTAATTTCAAAAAGTATACTATCATTTTTTTATATAATAATGTTAAATTGATATCAATATTATTATTTTTCATATTATAAAGATTTTCTAAATTTTCTTTACGTATTTTTTCAATTAATAATTTAATTGTTTCATACATTAAATAAGTTAAATTTATATCTTTTTTATTTCGTACTTTATTATGAATTAAATTTATTTTTTTTTTTAATTTTAAAATAGAATTATTATATAATAAATAAAATAAATATATTTATTTTATTAAAAATTTAAAATTATTTAAAAATGAATAAAACATTTATATTTATTATACTCATTGTTATTATAATCATTATAATAAATTTATTTTATACAAATTTATTTTCATGTTCATCATCATCATCAATAGTACCAAAATCACCAGCAATATTATTTTCTTCACCAGTATCGCAAAAAACAATAAAATCTTTAATATCGCATAATAAACATAAAATTACAACTTATGATATAGAAAAAGATGGAAATTGTCTTTTTAGAACATTTAGTATGTTTATTTATAAAAATCAACGTGAACATCGCGTTCTCAGATTATTAACTGTTGATTATATTTTAAAAAATTATTCATATTTTGAACCGTTTATTAATAAAAAAAAAAATGAATATATAAATTTTATGTCGAGAGATGGAGAATATGGAACGTATATTGAATTATACGCATTATGCAAAATATCTGGATTAAATTGTATAATTTATGATTTGAACAAAAAAACTATTTTAGAATTATTTGATAAAAAAAATATTGAAACAATTCCAATATTATTTACAGGTCCAATAGATAATGGGCATTTTGATTTAATAAATAATTTAAATTTATGATTGTAAGTGTTTGTATGAAAATATAAAAAATGTAAAAAATATAAAAAAATAAAAAATATAAAAATCTTAACCTTTTAATTCATTATAAAATTTATATAACAATAAAATATTTTTTTCTATAATATCATCTGAGTATGTATTTGAATAAATCATATCGTTAATCAATTCAATCGGCATATTGTATTTTTTGATTATTAAATTATCTTTCAAATAAACAAAATAATCATATGTATTGAATATTTTATATTCTTTTATATATAAAGCGTAAAATAAATATATCCATGAAATTAATATTTTTTTTTTAATTAATGTATATTTTTTATTTAAATTCAATAATAATTTATAATTTATTAAAAATATCAAATTTTTATATCCATATTTAAAGCAAAAATTAAAATGATAATCAATATCGATTTTTGAAAATAATTGTTCAAGATATAAATTTTCAAAATATATTTTTTCATCACTCAATATCCAATACAAAAAATAATAATTGTTTTTATTTATTAAATTTGTATATTGATTGTAATCTAACATATGTATTTTAAATCTAGTATTATTTATTTTTTTTTCTATATTAATTGAGTATTGTTTAAAATTATTTATGCAAAAATTATTATTACAAATTTCTGAACAAGTTTTTTTAAATAATATTTTAAGTTTTTTATTGGTATTGTTTTTAAATAAATAAATATTATATCTATCGAAATCAAATTTAGAAATAAAAATAATTTTAATATGATATTTATTTTCTATATCGTTTTTACAATTTTCAATAAAATAATCCATTTTTAATTAAAAATTATTTATAAATCATCAATGATAAAAATCATAAATAAAATAATAGGATATGATTTATATTAAAATCTATTTTTTCAATAGAATCTATTTTTATATAGATTTTATTATTTATTTTAATATATTAAGATTTACAAAAATCAAGATTAAGTATAAAAATTAAGATTAAGTATAAAAATTAAGATTAAGTATAAAAATTAGGATTAAGCAGGAATCAAATTTGTGAGTATAAAAATAGGATTCTAAATTAAAAATAAGATTACAAGCAAAAATAGGAATAAAAGCAAAAATAGGATTTCAAGCGTTAAAAATCAGACTTGAGCGTAAATAATAGGATTGTGAGTATTATCAATGAGTATTATTTTTTTGAGATTCAAAGATTAATTAATCTAAAATATTTTTATATTATAATTTTTGATCATTAATTCTTATTAAATTTATTTTATCTTCTATAAATTTTATAATTTCATTATTAATTTCAATATCATTATCAACACCATTTTCAATATTATTTTCAATATTATTTTCAATATTATTTTCAATATTATTTTCAATATAATATTTTAAAATAACATTTATAGCTGAACTAATATTTTTTAAATCTAAACTTGTAACAATTATTTCTGCTATTGCATTTCTAGCTTTTTTGATATTTTGATGATTGAATGAATTGTAATTTACATTTAAATAACATACTTCAACATCAAAACGATTTTCAATATTTTTTTTTATCACACAATCAAAATCAATTTTAAATGTCATTTTTAAATTATTTAATAAAACTAAAGGATTTTCCGTTCTTATGTTTTTTTCTATTGTTTTTATTAATTTTTTTATCTTTGAAAGAAAAATCATTTCTTTATTAGGAGACATCATAATACTTTTTATTATATCAAAATAATTAAATAAAAGAATATAAATAATTATATTTAAAATTATTAATGTATTATTTCAATTTTTTTATTTTCAATAATGAATTAAATTTGTATAAATAAATAATTTAAAAATTATTTAAATAATATAATAATGTGCGATAAAAGTATTGTAGAAGTTAATAAATTTCAACAAGAATTAGATAAATTGTTAAAGCAAAATAATTTAGAATTATTTGTAAAACAGTTTAAAATATTTTTAAATGGATTTGTTCAAAATTGTTTTGATCCAGAAATTTATTCATTTGATGATTGTATTAATAAAAAAAAAATTAATGCAAATGATCTGAGAATTAACAAATACATTTTAATAAATAAATTACAATCAACAATGTTTTATAATTATGCATTTTCAATAGATTTATTTGATAAAATTCTTTTTAAAGAAGATGATGAAAATAATTATAAAAAGATATGTTTTTGGAGAATTGTTACTAATAAAATTATTAAAAAAAAAGCATTGGGATTTCCTTTATGTATAATAGATGATAAAAAATCATTCAATAATAATAATAAAGGAGTGTGTTTATTTTTTTTAAAAAATAAAAAAAATATTTATTCATCATTTTATTATAAAACTTTAACTAATGAAAATTTAGATATATTATTATTCCAGAAAATATTAATTTTTTATACAATGCATAAACAAAATATTTCATCTGAAAATTATATTTTTGAAGAAATTAATTTAGATGAAGAAACTTTTTTTGAATTTAAAATAAAAGATATGATTTTCTCTTTCAAATTAAAAAAAATATTAATTTTATCTCCAGAAACAGTATTAATAAATGATACTATTCCTGTATGTAACTATCTTCAATATTTAGATAACTATGAAATTGATTCTAATCAGTATAATTTTGATAATTTTTATGAATTATTTTATACTTTGTTTTCTAAGTATTTTGTTAAAAGTATTTTAAATTTTAAAAGTATCAATATAATAAAAGAATATTCTAATCAAGTTACTTATCTTTCATGTGGAAAATTATATATTTATTTAAATAATATAGAATCAAAATCACCTATTTATGCTTATGTATTGAAACAAAATAATGAATTTTATAAAATTTTATTGTTTTTTGATGTATCTAATACATTAGATAGTAAAATAATATTTTTAGAAAAAAAACAAAATCCAGAATATATCTTTTTAAATGCTGATTTATCTTTTGATACAATTAATTTTACTAATTTAATTGAAATTGATTAAATTTTAAAAAAATTACTTGTATATTTAATAAAATAATTCACAATAGCATTTATTTCTGTTAAAGTTAATTTTTTTTTATTTTTTTCAAATGTAACAATTTTATCAGGTAATAATTCTTCTGGTTTAAAATTATTTTTCAATTTATCTATATCAATAAAATACACTTTATCTATTTTTAAATTGGTTTTAGGATGTGTGATAAACATGATATAAGATTCAAAAATATATTGTGCTACAAATTTATTTTTTTCATCGATTATTTCATCAATATTTTTAAATTCATCATAAGCCGTATCTTCATAATCTTCATAATAAAATTTAAATTTATTATTTTTTAAAACAAAACTTATAAAACATAATTTAGAATCAGGGAAAAACGTAGTTTTATTATTTTTGTAAATTATATTTTTATTATTAAAATTAAAATTTAACGGAAATGCATCATATGAAAATACATGATCAGAAATTTCTTTTAGAGTGATTTTATTATCATGGGCAATTCTAGTTATATCAATAATTGTCCCAAAAGTAATTATTTTATCATTGGTTTTCATTTCTTTTAAAGAATATTTAGTTTTATTATTATAAATTATTCTTTTTTTGATAACATTATAATAAGTTGGTAAAAGAATTAATTTACTTTCTATTGCAGGTTTTATTTCTGATTTGGATTTGGATTTTGATTTGGATTTTGATTTTTTATCAATAGTTTTTTTTCCTCCATTTTCAATCATCGAATCAAATTCAGAATCAAATTCAGAATCATAATCTGTATCTGTATCAGAATGATTTGAATTAAATTTAAAAATTGAATTATTGCATTGATTTAATTTATTTTTTTTAGTTTCAATATCATTGAATATAAATTCAATTCCTTCTGGATTAAAATTTTTTAAATATTCACAATTTTGAGGAATAAAATATAAATCATTATTTATTTTTTTAATACTCATTTATATGAAAAATATTATACGAAAAATATAATATAAAAAAAATTAAATTATTAAAATACAATAAAAAAAAAAATATTAAATGGTTAAAACATATCAAAATATAATTAATAAAAATTTAATTGATAAAAATGATTTACCGTTAAATTCTGATAATTATATTGATGATATGAAAATAATTGAATATTGTAAAAAGAATTTTGATAAAAATGAATGTAAATGCGTTTTCTATGATCAAGAAATTAAAAAACTTCAAATCAATTCATTTGTTCCATATTATTGTTTTTATTCGCCTTGTCTGTTAAGTGGATATTTTAAAACATCAAAAATTATTTTTGAACAAAAAAATTGTAGTTTGAATCTATGTCAGATAAATATAGATAATATTGAAGTTGATTCTCCAGCTAATATAAAAATAAAAAATAATTGTATTAGTAATTTTGCTAATGTAACAAACCAAGTAATACCAGATATTTTATTAGAAAAACCATTAAATGATGAATATATATTACCTAATTTTTTCTCTAATAGTTATTTTATATATTGTTTTTTGCTTTCAGCTGGATTATTTTTTTTATAATAATTGAAAAATTATTTTAATGAATTTAAAAACTAATATTTTATATCATAATTTGATAATTTAATCAAAAGATCGATAATTTAATCAAAAGATCGATAATTTAATCAAAAGATCGATAATTTAATCAAAAGATCGATAATTTAATCAAAAGATCGATAATTTAATCAAAAGATCGATAATTTAATCAAAAGATCGATAATTTAATCAAAAGATCGATAATTTAATCAAAAGATCGATAATTTAATCAAAAGATCGATAATTTAATCAAAAGATCGATAATTTAATCAAAAGATCGATAATTTAATCATCAAAGATCGATAATTTAATCAAAAGATCGATAATTTAATCAAAAGATCAAAAGATCGATAATTTAATCAAAAGATCGATAATTTAATCAAAAGATCGATAATTTAATCAAAAGATCGATAATTTAATCAAAAGATCGATAATTTAATCAAAAGATCGATAATTTAATCAAAAGATCGATAATTTAATCAAAAGATCGATAATTTAATCAAAAGATCGATAATTTAATCAAAAGATCGATAATTTAATCAAAAGATCGATAATTTTAAATATCAATAATTTTAAATATCAATAATTTAAAATGATCGATGATCGATTGTTAGTATTTATAATTTTTACATTAATATTTTTTTCTATAAAAAAAATATTTTTTAATAATCATAAAAATAAAAATAAAAATAAAAATAATCCTATTTTAAAATTTAAAAAAATTCATAAATCAGCTTATGATTTAGTTAAAGCAACAAATAAATCATCAGGAATCGATTTTACATTATATTACAATATTGAAATAGAACCTAATTCTATTTTAAAAATCAAAACCGGAATAAAAATATGTTTTCCTGAAAATTATTTTGGTATATTAAAAGCTAGATCTGGTTTAACATCTAAATTTTCTTATGATATAAGAGCTGGTGTAATAGACGAAGATTACAGAGGAGAAATAATAATTATAGTTAAAAATTCTTCTAATGAAAAAATATATTTCAATGAAGGTACTAAAATAGCACAAATGATTATTTTTAAAAATATAAATATTTTATTGGAAGAAGTTGATGATATTGATATATTTGATACTCAAAGAGGTGAAGATGGTTTTGGAAGTTCAGGATAAAATATCATATTATTTAATTTTTTAATTTCTAAAATATTTTTTTCTGTTTCATTGGTTATTGATTTTAAATATGATTCATAATTAATCACATTATATTTTTTTAATTCAGATACAATATTATTTAATAAAAAATATGAATTTAAAATATGTTTAAAAATATAAATATCTTTTTGATTGATTTTAATATCTTTTACAATTAATAAATTGAAAAAATCTCTTATAGATGAAGAGATGGATAAAATATCTTCTTTCATTTTTTTTTTAATATTTCTTATTGAAAAAATAATACTATTTAAATAAATAAATTATTGATTAAAGTGAAATATTTTTTTTTGTTTAAATAATAAATAAATTGAACTTTAAATGAAATATTCAGATATTATAATCAATATAATCTAGTATAAAAATCAAATCAAATTTTAATTAATCACAAATTGATATTGTATTTGTATTTTTAAATAAAATAAATAAAATAATTAAAAATAATATTTGTAATATTATGAATCTAAATGAAGAATTAATTAAAATCTTAGATTATGAAAAATTAATTTCATTAAAATATATACAAAATGATAAAGAAAATCATTTTTTATTTAATGCTGAAAATAGTATGAAAATTTTTGATTTAGATTTAGAAGATATTTTTACGGTTAAACAACTTCTTTTTGAAACAAATACAGATGAAAAAGAATTTAAATATTATTTAGAAACATCTAATTTAGAAATTAAATTACCTGATTCTAATTATAAAGAATGTTTGTTGCTTGGCAAAGCATATGAAAAAGATGTTTCTTTTGATGTTAAAATAAAACAAAAAATTATAACAAAAAATAATATAACAGAAAATGATATTTATTCATTTAAAGCAGAAATAAAAATACCTATTTATATTGGAAATCATGGAGCATCGAATGATTTAAATATTTTTCCCATGCAATTAGAAGTTGGAGGATTTTTTGTAATTAAAGGCCATATTAGAAAAAATATTATTTATAAAATCAGTACTGATTGTACTTGGCCTAAATATTCTTTAAAAGGGTTAAATTTTCATCATGGATCATTTTCTAATGGATTATCAAGATGCCAAAATGAAGAAAGATACAAACAACCACAATATTTAAAATTAGATTTAAATTTTAATATAAATAAACTATCTTTTAATATTAGTTCTAAAAATTCTCTGACTTCATATAATATTTTGATTTTAATTAGATATTTAACAAATTTAGATTTATCTGTTTTTAAAGATTTATTATTATCTAGATTCAAAGATGAAAATGTATTTTATGATAATCGAATAATTGATATTGTTGAATTATTATTTAATAAAACTCATAATGATCTTATTTCTTTTAAAAATGATGAAAATGAAGAATTTAATGAATCATTATTGACAAAAAAATACATTCATAAAAATTTTATATTTCAATATAATAATAAAAATAATGGATTATTAACTAAAGATGAATATCAATTACAATTTTTAAAAATGATTAATATACAATTATTACCAGGCGTTGATGGATTTTTAAAATTAATTAATGAAAATAAAAATAATTATTTATGTAAAAATGATAGTAATTTTTTAAAAGGATTGATATTGTATTCATTTTTAGAAGATATGATTCATGCTGCTTATCAAAATCAAATTTATCCTAATAAATATCATTTATCATGTAGAAGAATATCATCTCCTGGGAATATTTTTGAAAATGTTTGTGTAGATTTTTTAAAATCTGTCTTTACCCATTTTCAAGATCAACTGATTAAACATTATAGTTCAAATAATAAAAATGAAAATATTAATTTTAAACCATTAAAAAAAACAACAAATATTTTTAAATCTATTATGACAATGCAAGATAAAAAACATAATTCAGTTGTTAAACCAGATAAAAATACTAACTTTTGCCAAAAATACGCTGGTCCTAATTTATTAACTAATTGGTCACAGTTAAATTTAACAAAGAATTTACAATCTAAAAATCCAAATTTTCTTTATTGGTTATATTATGGAATTGTTGATACTCCAGATCATGGATCAAATGCTGGAATTAACAGAAGATTAAATATTGCTTGTAAAATTAATGATAAAGATTTTAAAACTCATAAACAATTAGCTTTGGATATATTTGTTTTTTTAAATAAATATATAAAAGAAAATAATAATGATAATATAAGAAATATTAAAAAAGATTCAGTTTTAATTTCTTTGATTGATGATTATGAACAATGCATTGGAGTAATAGATCAAGATAAAGCCATTGAACTTTATAAAATAATTTTAAAAAAAAAAAGACAAAATGTTTTCAAAACAAATCTTATTGATGTTGCTCTAGTACCATATAATGTTTTTTCAAAAATGGGTTTATTTTTACCAATCAATAAATATAGAAAATTAAGAATCAATTATGGTAGTAAGATTCCTTTTATTCCAGCTTTTGTAGTTGAAAATGGAAAATTATTATTTGAAGAAACAGTTATGAAAGAAGATATTAATAATATAATAAATTTAAATTTTGAATCATTGGTTAATAGATATGAATTTATGGAATATTTAGGACCAGAACAAATTACTTATAGTAATGTTTGTGAAAATATTAAAATTTTTAAAGAATTACCAGAAGATAAAAGAAAACAATATGATTATATTTTATTTGATAATTATTTATATTTAACTATTCTTGAACAATTAATTTTTAAAATAGATAAAATGCCAGGAGTAAGATCAATATTTTCATCTTGTCAATTAAAAAATAGTATTTCATCTATTTTTCCTGATTCTATAAATACCATTGAAAGTTCAAAATTTTCTATAGCTACTTATCAAGAACCATGTATTACAAATAATGTATTGAAAGAATCTAAAATTTCTAAACAAACTTTTGGACAACACGTGATTGTTTTATTTCAGGCTTTAAATGATAATATTGAAGATTCTATTATTATTAATAAAAATTCTGTTCAAAATGGTTTATTTGTAATCTTAAATACTTCAATATATAAAGGTAAAGTTATAACAAAAGAATTACAAAATAATATGAATATTAAATTTTCTAAAAATTCATATAAAAAATTAGATCAATCATTAATTCCTAAATTAGATATTGTTTTTGAAGAAGGTGATGCTTTATATGGTAATGTTGAAGCTAAAATTGAAAAAAGTAAAAGTGAATTTTATTTAAAAGATCAATCCATACCATATAAATTTATTATACCAGGTACAGTTACAAGAATTTTATTATCTAATAATAGTAATTACATTGATGTTGTTTTTTCAATTAGAACAATACATTTATTAGCCAGAGGAGATAAAATGACAAATCAAAATGCTCAAAAAGCAACTTGTAATGTTAAAGATATCAATGAAATCCCTTATAATATTTTTGGAATAAGACCAGATATTATTCAACATCCACAATCAATTTGTAGTAGAAAAACATTTAATTTTCCATTACAAGCTAAATATACAAATATATATAATTATTTACCATTTGGAAATGATGAAAAAAAAAGATTTTTAGAATGTAAATCTTTTTCTTTGAATGATGATCATTTAACTTTTAAAAATTTTGAAACAGAATTAAAAAAACACTATCCTGAATTTTCTGATAAAACAATAAAAAATATTATTGATTGTAATCATGTTGTTTTTGATCCATATTCTGGTAATAAAATTAAAAATAATGTATTCATGGCTCCTATTTATTATACAAGATTAACACAATTATCAAGTGAAAAATTAACAGCAAGAAATAAAGGTAAATTAGATAATTTTAATCAACCAACCGGAGGTGGTAAACAAAAAGGAGATTCAAGAGCTCATAGAATAGGAGAAATGGAAATCGAAGTTATTGGAACCCATGGAGCTGCAGATTTGATATATGAATTATCTAAGGATCCTATTGAAGTTCAAAAAAAAATTCTTATTTGTGAAAATTGTAATAACGTAGCTACGAATATTATTAATCAAGAAGAAAATAGATTTACTTGTTTAAATTGTGAAAATATTGGTTTGATTCCTAAATTATCTTTACATGTTTGTTCAAAATCAGTTTTATATTTAATTGGTTTATCTGAAATTAGAGGCATCATGATAAAAATTGCTTATAATGATATTCCGTTGATTTATCCTAGTTTGATTTAAATTTTATTATTAATGAAAATAAATGTTTTTTTTTTATTAATAAAAATAAATATTTTTTTATATATAAATATACAATGACTAATAATAATCCTGATCCGGCAGTTGATGACCCTGGAAAAAAATCAGAAGCTGGAAATGCAACACAGCAGCAGCCCGCAGGAGCGCCATTAATAAATGATCTTGCAAAAAAATCTGATATTCAACAACCCCCTACTAAATTTAATACTACAAATATTGAAAAAAATAATATATCATGGGATTGGTGGAAAATTGTTTCCTTCTATATTCTTTATGTTTTTTTATTTATTGGATCAATTATTATTATGATAATGATTTCGCCATTTGGTGAAACGTTTAAAATTATGTTAAAAAGAACTATATTATATAATTACATAGCTAAATTATTAATTTGGATGGCTATAATAATTTTACCAATAGGATTCTTTACGATTTTTACTTCATTGGTTGTTTGCCATGAAAAAAAACCATTTTACTTTTTTTAAAAAAAAAATAAAAAATAATGAAAAAATATAATTAAATTTAAATTTATTCGAATATTATATTCGTTTATAAAATAAAAGTTTTATAAATATTAATTAAAATGGAAAAAAAAATTGATTCAGAAACTGCAGAAATTATTCAAAATATACAAAAATATTTTGATACTTATGATATAAAAGAAATTTTTAAAAAAATAAACAAAACTTCTTCTGAACATGATTTAAATAATAATTGTTTAATTTCATTTTATACTAAAAATAATTATGGAATTTATACTCTTTCTGCAATGAATAATTTTGAAAAAAGAGCAAATTTATTTATTTTAAAAGGGCGAATTTCTTGCAAAGAATTAGGTATCAAATTTGGTGCTGTTTTAAATTTAAATGGAATTTCATTGATAAGTAAAAATTTATTAAATTTTACAATAGATTATAATAATTTTATTATTAATAATTTATTTTCTAAAAATGAAATAGTAAATAGTAATTTTAAATTATCTACAAGTAAATTTGATGAATTTAAAGAATCAATTAATTCTGATCCTATGTTTATAAATAATAAAATTTTTGGAACTATCAAACACCCACAGGTTAGATTTGATTTAAAAAGAACTATTTTATCAATTATTTTTGATACTGATACTGAACATCATGTTTATGTTTTTAAATCTATTTTTAGTAAAATTAATGAAGGAGATAAAAAAAATAATATTGAATTAGTAAATCAATTATTATCTTTTTTAAATAAATATTCAGAAAATAATTATGTAACGGCAATACCATCAAAAACAACTGTAAAAGAAGATCACGATAATTTAATTTTTGAAAATCATAAAAATTTAGAAATTGAAAATATTTCAAATGAAAAAAAAAAAGAAATTCAAAAAATTACAAGAAATGAAGGTATACTTAATTTAAAAACATATTTTAAAGGAAATATTATTTTCAAAATCACTCAAAAAAATAATTCATATAACGAAATAAAAGATGATGAAGAAAATGAATTTTGTATTGATCATTCAATTTTAGTAGATAACACATCGTTAGAAATGTTTGATATATTTATACAAAATTTAATAAAAGGCAATAAAGAACTTTTTGAATACAATAAAAAATTAAAACCCATTGATAAAGAATCTGAAAGTAAAAAAAATATTAATATAGCTTCCTCATCAAATATTGATAAAAATTTATCCGTTATAAACGATGATAGTGATTTAGATGATGAAGTAAATAATAATTTTAATAATATTTATAAAGATTTAAAATCAGATGAATCATCAGATAATGAATAATTTAATAAATTATATTGTATTTTATTATTATCAATAAAAAAAAAAATACGTTTGTATAAATCAAAATATGATTCGATGGATAATACATTTTTTGAAATTTTTAAGTTAATATTTAATTTTAAAAATTTAATCATTTCCATAAAAAAATATTTATAAAATAAAAAAAAGAAATTCAAATTCTTATTATCTTTTTCTAAATTTTTTTCTATGTTAATAAAAGTAAAAAAAGATTGAAATATAATTAATAATAAAATTTTAATATTGATATAATTATTGTTATTAATATTTTGTGAATTAAACATTTTAATTTTTTATTTTAATAATTTTTAATTAATAGAATTTTTATATATATTTAATATAGAATATAAATTTTTTAAATTAAATTTTTCTTTAAAATCAAAATTTATACTTTTATACAATAGAAAAGCTATTTCATTTGAATTATTTTTTCTAAAATTAAAATTAATTTTATCAAATTCGATATCAATATATGAAATTGAAGTTAAATCTACAAATTTTTTATTTAACACTTTATCATAAATGAAAAATATCAATAGAGGTTTGAAATTTATTTTGCTATCAATTTTATTTAAGAAAAAATTGTTATCAATGAAACAAAAATTTTCATCTACTATATAATTTATTTCTTCAGATAATTCTCTTTTTATTACATTAAAAATTTCTCTATCTATTATATCTGATTTACCTCCAGGTAGTACAATTGTTTTCTCTTGATATAAATTGATATTTTGATTTTCATTAATTTTTTCTATAAACATCAAAACAATATTTAAAAATTCTTTAAATAATATATCATTATTTTTTAATAAATCAAAATTCACTTTATCAATAGTGTTTTTATAAAAACTATTTTTTTGTATTTTATAATGAAAATCATCATTTATTTTGATAATTTTATTTAAATTATTTTTATCTAAAAATAATTTTAAATCTATTATATTTTTTTGATTCAATCTAATCAAAATTAAAATCATCTCTATGTTATTGATATTTTTTATAGCATTTAAAATTGTTTGATAATCATAATCATTAAAATATTCTCTAGGTTTTGATAAAACTGAGATTATATATGTAAAATAAAATGTAAATCTTCTAACGCATAAAATTAATTTATTATCTTTCGTAATGATAAATGTATTATACGTAGGTTTAATTTTATTTTTTTTTAAATAACTTAAATTTAAATATTTATTATTTTGATCATAGAAATAAATCTTTTTACATTCTTTAGAATTGTTATAAAATAAAATTTGTTTTTCATCCATATTCATAATATTTATTATTTTTATTTTTAAAAAAAATCTTCTGATGTAATATACTTATCAAAATTATTTAAAATATTTATATTATTTTTGCATATTATACTAAAAATATTTAGTTTTATAGAAATCAATTCTTTAACATTATAAAATTCTTTTATTTTGAAATCATTGAAGTTATAATCTAAATTAATATTAGATAAAATTTCAATAAAAAAAATAAAATCACAAATAGATTTTTTTAAAAATTCAAAATCAAAAGTATTTTCAAAAATAAAATCATTATAAAAAATTAATTTTAATTTTTGATTATTTGATATAAATTTAATTAATTTTATACTGTATTGATTTAATAAAATATATTTCTTATCGTTTAATAAAATATAATTACCATCATTATTTTTTTTAATAATATTAAATTCAATATTTTTAAAAACGAAAGTATTTATTTTACGATATTGATCAAATATATTTTCTGTTTCATTATTTTTTAAATTTTGTATCTCAGAAAGGAATAAATCGATTTTATTTTTTTTTATTTTGATATCTGGATTTTCTGTAGATTTATTTAATTTCAAATTAATATCATTAAAATGAAATTTTGTTTTTTTCAAAGATATATTATTAAAAGATGAAATCTTTGTTGTATCGTTATAATTTAAATAATTACCTAAAATTTGTAAATCTAATTGTATTTTTTTATTATTATATTTATTAATAAAATTAATAAAATCAGATTTTTTTTCTTTATAATATAACATAGTTTCTTCATTAAATTCATTTTTATAAATATTTATTGTTTTTAAGATTTTGATTAATTTTTGATTATCTGAATCATTTTTATAAAAATCTATATTATTTTTTTTAAAAAAAATATTTATTATTAATGCGATAACATAATCAAATATATTTCCTCTGTGTTGTTTTATTTTTTCAATATTAATAGTATGTTTGTTATATATTAAATCAATATAAACATTATTTGGCATTACAATGGCTATAATAAAAATTATAATAAAATAAGTAAATACAGTTTTTTTGGTTTTAAATTTTTCTTTATTTGTATCTTCTTCAAAAAAATTAGTAGACATTCTTAATAAAAAAATTTCATTTTGTAAAATATTATTTTTATATTTTTCTTCTAATTCTAATCTTTTTGAACTTAAAAGAATAAAATTATCCATGCATAATCTTATAATCAAAAATTTATCACTATTAAAATTTAATTTTAAACTTTGATTAAATAAATAAAAAAAATCATTAAAAAAAAATGTTAAATTAGAAAATCTATTATAAATACTATAATCAGAAATTGATTCTGAAACAGCAACTAAAAACTTTTCATTATCTAAGAATTTAGAATCTTTAATAGAAATATTAACGATATTCTCTCCACATAATGTACAAATAGCCATTCCATTATTATAATTCACATATTGATTGATATAATTATTAATTTTATTTAAATAATCATCGGTTGAATCTTTAAGGTATTTTTTTAACATTTCATTATGATCACATATTTGTTTTATTGTTTTTATAACATTATCAGAAATTTTATTTTTAAAAATGATACAAGGTTTTTCTTTTTTAATGATCGGTGGAAGTGTATTATATTCTAGTGAATTAATCAAATATAAATTTAATTCAGATAAAAAATCATCTAAAAATAAAAAATTAAGATTGTTAATATAATAATTAATATTTTTTCTAAAAAAATCAACAATATCTTCTTTGAAATATTTATATATTTGTATTATATCATTATTATCTTTTATTATAAATTTTTTTTTTTTATTATTAAAATATATTTCTATTGTTCCTTTGTATAAATTATTATCTGTTACTATATGATAATCATCTTTTCCTAAATCAATTATTAATTGAAAATTTGCTTCTAATCCATCATAGTTATTTTCTAATCTATATTTTTGTTTAAATTTTATATAGATATCATTTTGCTCAGAAAATACATATTTGGTTTCTATTAAATCGTAATTTACATATTTTAACGTAATTTTACTTTTTTCAAAAATTTGATTTAAATTTTTAGAATTTATATTATCGTTTGAATCATTAATTATAACAGAATTATCAGATTTTTGTAGTTGATTGTTATTATTATAAAGAAAAATAATATTTTCAGGTATGATATAAATATACCCAAAATAAGAAAAAAAATTTAAAATTCTAGTAAATTTATTATTAATGTATAAATCAATTTTTTTAATTTGATTTGAAACTATAATTTTATAATCGGTTTTTTCTTTTGATTTTAAAAAAATATCTTCAATAATATTATCATTTAAAAAATTGTTTTCTTTAACGATTTCAATTAAAAAATATAAATCAATATCATTATATGTATTATTTTTTAATTCATTTTTAAAAAAATCTTCTAATAATATTTTTATATCATCAATGGTTTTTGATAAATTTTCTTTGATCAAGAGAATAGCTTTTGCAATTTTATTCATATTTAATTATATAAAATAATTGAAAATATATATTAATAATATGTAAAAACAATATTTAAATAAAAAACAATATTCTTATAAAAATTATTTACATATAAATCAAATCAAATAAGCTTCAAATTGGGTTTTTAATAAATTTCAAAAATTTAAAAAAAAAATATTTACAATGTCTGAAAATATTGAAAGATCTGAAAAATCTGATAAACCAATTAAAACTAAAAAAGCACTAACATCAAAATCTAAATCTGAAGTTAATAAATCATCTTCATCAAGTAGATTGATGACCGATAAAGAAAAAATATTATCAAAATTAACATTGAGTGATAATTCGGCTATATCTCCTGAAAAAAGTGATTCTGAAGAATTTAATGATAATCAAACAAAAATTATTAATAAAATAAATAATTTTACTATTGATAATAATAATGAATTTGGTGAAAATGAAGTTTCCGCAGATAATAATTTAATGTCTGATTATAGAAAAAAACTTAAAAAAATAGATATTAAATATTTTCTAAAGAAGGATGAAAACTTTGATACGATTTTAGAATTTTTAAAAACATTTATAGAAAATCATAAATTCTATTCTAAATATAATGAAACTTTAATTCAAGAATTTTATTCATTGATAAAAGATAAAATTATTACATTAAAATATATTGAAAAAGTTGATTATATGAAAAGTTTATTTAAATCAATGATGGGTGCGATAATTACTTTTGGCATTCATAATATTAAATCAAGAGAAAGTGTAAGAATAGAATTGAATGAAAAAATCAAAAAACAAATTTTTGATTTACTTTATATCAATAAAGATTTTATTGAAAAGAATGGTTATGAAATTTCTACAAATAAAAAAATAACATCAGAAAACACCGAAACATTGAATTATAATATTGATCATGATTTAGGTGAAATCAAATTTTTAAATTTTGATATTGATTCAGAATTGCTTTATCTGAAACAAATTTATTCTGACGGAGAAGCATTGTTTGAATTTAATCATATATTTATTTTATTTAATTTGATTAATATTAAAATTTGTTCACTGATTGATATAACAAGAGAAAATGCAGAAAAAATATATAAATTAAAAGATACATTGTTTTCTTCATTGAATGATAGTAATAATAAAATTGTTTTGTTATCTGCAATGTTAAAAAAGAAAACAAGAAAACAACAAGATAAATATAAAAATGAAATTAATGCAGTCAATGCTTCAGTTGCTGACGAAGAAACTTTTTAAAAAAAAAATTTAATTAAATTATGAATAAAAAAAAAAAATTAAAAATTAATAAATCTATTTTAACCAATAATGATAATTTGATTTTTGATATTAAATTATTTTTTATAAGAAAATATCAAAATGATTATCGAATATTTTTTGAATATGAGTTAATTTTAGATTTATTAAAAAATAAAAAATATTTACAAAATAAATTAATATTCAATAATTTGAAAGATGAAAATTCTTTTTTTTTTGTCAAAAATATTTCCATTGAAAAAACTATCGATAATATAACAAAAACTGTTTCATTTTATAAAAAAAAAAATAATAAAAATAAATCTATAGAACCTGTTTTATTAAATTATCCCAATATATTATCTATTTATTATGATGTTTTAAAGATAAAAATTGAAAATTCAGAAAATATTATTTCAGAAAATGATATTAAAAATTGTGAAGAAATAAAAATATGGCAAAATTATTTTTTAATTATTAATAATGTTATTTAATATTTTATTGAATATTCATTTTTTTTTCATAATCTTGATTTATCATATGCAAATTATAATTATTAAATAATGAATCATTGTACGATAATATATTTTTATCAAATAGTTTTTTTCTATAATCTTGATTTATCATATGCAAATTATAATTATTAAATAATGAATCATTGTACGATAATATATTTTTATCAAATAGTTTTTTTCTATAATCTTGATTTATCATATGTAAATTATAATTATTAAATAATGAATCATTGTACGATAATATATTCTTTTCATATAATTTTTTTCTATAATCTATATATATGATTTTTAAATTATATACATTCAATAATGAATTTTTATATAAAAATAAATTTATTTCTTCTTGTAATTTTTTTTTTTGAACATTTACACTTTTGATTAAATTAACCGTTTCATTTATTTTTTTTTTATTTAATAATATTTCTTCATTTAATCGTTGATTTTCTAAAAGTTCATTGTTTAATTCTTTGTTTTTTAATTCTTTATTTATAATCAGATTATTTTTTTCTTTTATTTTTTTTTCATATTTATTC
The DNA here is from genome assembly GCA_031841125.1 of Acanthococcus lagerstroemiae. Taxonomy (NCBI): domain Eukaryota; kingdom Metazoa; phylum Arthropoda; class Insecta; order Hemiptera; family Eriococcidae; genus Acanthococcus; species Acanthococcus lagerstroemiae. The sequence continues at coordinate 252,660 of JAJSSI010000018.1, read as the reverse complement.
AATAAATCAAAATATCTTGAATTATCTACATAATCAGGTTCTTTATTAAGAATTGTTTTAAAAAAAAAAAAACTATCTAAATCATTATCAATGTGAAATAAAATTTTGAAAAAATACAAAAAAACTATTAAAGATATTATAATAATAATTAATAATAAATAATAATATAAATCCATTTTATAATATGGAATTTATGAATATTTACAATGGCAATTATATTGATTTTAACGATTTATCTAAAAAATTTTATTCATATGCAAAAAATCATTTTATAAAATATGATGACAATGCTGATTTCTTCAGAGAGATAGAAGTTTCGATCAAAAATCCAAATTTAAATATTTTTAGTATTTTATACAATAATAATAAAAGTAAATTTAGTAGTTACTTAGAAATTAAATATAATTTTGCAAAAAATGATCATCATAAATTAGTAATTAGAAAAAATATTAATGAAAATTTTATTTCTTATACTCAAAATAAAAAAAAAGATATTTTAGAATTTATTAAAAATGAGCTTTGGATTGAAAAAAAAATAAATAATTTTGAAAATTATAATGTATATAATTTTAAAAGTTCTAATGAAATGTATTCTAGACATAATTTTAACACAATTGATAAAAATAGATTGAAATTTTTTTATGTAACTTCAATTAAAATTAATAATGGATATTTTAAAGGAGAAATAAGATTTAAAACTTTATTAAAAAATAATGATGATAATCAAAGTAATTTTATATATCAATATTTTAATGAACAAAATTTATCTAGAGAAGTAACATTTGAAATTGAATTGGATAAAAATGTAAAAGAAATAAAAAAAGATATTTTTCTAAAAAAATTTATTCATATGTTAAAAGTTTGTTTTGGTACTATTGATGAAAATATCTTTTATATTTATGATAATATTTATTCTACTATTAAAACTTCAATGAATAATATTTATGAAATGATTTGTTTAGATTATTCAAAATATATTTTAATGAAAAAAATAGATGGAGATCATATACAATTTTATGTTAAAAACGGTTTATGTTATTTTCAAAGAAATAATCTATTAAAAATATATAAATCTAACATTGATAAAGAATACGAAATTATAGGATCGGGTGAATATTTAATTTTTAATCATAAAAAAAAAATATTAAAAATATTTCCTTTTCATTTTAATTTAGTAAAACACAATGATGAAAATATAATTTTTAAAACAAGACTAGAATCTTTATTATATTTAAAAAAAATAATAATAGAACAAGAAGATATCGAGCCTGAAATAATATTTTGTACTAAAGATATAATAGGACCGTTTAATAATAGAAAAGATTTTTTAATTAATTTTCTTGAATTAAGTAGTCAAATATCTTTGATTCCATCTGATGGAGTAATTTTATCAGATAATACAGAATTAGATTCAAAAAATATTAATGATATAAAAATAAAAAAAAATAATAGTATAGATTTATATACATCTTTATCATTATCGGAAAATTCTGAAAATAATATATTTTTTAAAATATTTTATGTACATAAAAAAAAAGAAAAAATATCTAATATAAGAAATAATGATAGAAATAAAACAATAACGATGTTGAGTATGATTAAAATGTTTGATGTTAAATTAAATTTAACTGATAATTTATACTTTGATCATATTCTTTCAATGATAATATATAAAGATGAAAATGATTTTAAAAGAGTTTTACCAGTAAATTTTATTTCAGAATTTTTTATTGAAAAAAATTTATTTAAACCTCGTTTTGATAAAACACAAAAATTATTAAATTATAAAAATTATTTTGGTAATCCTATAGAAATAATTTTTAAATCGATAGCAATATATGAAGAAAAATTAACATTTGATATTAATTTCTTTGAAAAAATTATAAATAAATCCGATGAAGAATTTTTGGAATTAGCTAAAAATTTTAATATTTGGTTTGATCAATATGTAACTGATAAAATTAAAAAATTATTTAAAATTAATTCAAATAACGATTTTGATGAAGAAGATAATAAAATTTTAAATTATGATTCAGATGAATATATAATTGAACCTTTGAATTTAAATAAAAATTGGTACAAACCTCAATCAACGAATAAAAGATCGGATTTAAATATATTAACTAATTTAAATAAAACTATCGGGTTACTTATTGCTCTTAATCCTATAACGAATTCAAATAATTATAAATCATTGTTTTCTTTTTATTGTGGAAAAGGAGGTGATGTTGGTAAATTTATTCATAATAATATTACAAAAGTTGTTGGGATTGATCCTGATGTAAAAAGTTTAGAAGAATTTCATAGGAGAACAAAAAATATAAATAAAAATAAAATTAAATTTGATTTAGTAACAATTCCAGTATCTTTAGAACATAAAAGATTTATTTCTATTGTAGAAAGTAAATGTGGTCCTAATCCATCATTTGATGTATTTGATTTTGGATTATCATTACATTTCTCATTAAAACCACAAAAAGATATCGAAGAACATATAATGAATTCTTTAGTATCATTATCAAATAAAAATAAATTACCAAAAACAAAAATACTTATTTCTGTTAATTATAAAGAAAATATTTTAAAATTATTTGAAAAATATAATATCGATAAACAAGAAACACTAAAATTAAAAATTAATGATGATATAAGTTTTGATATTAAATTAGTTGATGATGAAAAAGTATCGATTTTCTATAGTTATTCTATGAATGAAGCTATGGAAGAATATATGGTTTCTGAAATTTATTTAATTAATTTAATGAAAAGATATAATATTGATTTAATTCAAAAATGGAATTTTTGTGATATTGTAGAAAATCAAAATATTTATAAATTTTTAGAAGACAAATATTTAAATAGAGAATCAACAAAATCATTTTTGAATCAAATAAATAATATTAATTTTGAAAATAATAATTTAAAAGATATTTTATCAATTTATAATTATTATATATTTGAATTTATGTAAAAATATTGAAAAAATATATAAAAACATTCAATCTGATATGATATAATCATATAATATTATTATTAAAATTGATTTTATGTTATTTGATAAAGAATTTATTTGTGATATTTAAAAACTTTCTTATATTAAATACTTAAATTTTATATTTGATCTCTAAAAACTTTTATATAAAATTATTTAATAATTCATTTTATATTTTGATTTGTATTTTGATTTGTATTTTGATTTTGTATTTTGATTTTATATTTTAATTTTAATTAATCTGAAATTATGGACTCATCAAATCATGTTGTATACGAAAATATTAATTATAATATAGTTTTTACTTTATCTAAAAAAAATATACAAAATAAAATTAATACATTGATTTTTAATAATTTAGATTTAAAAGATAAGAATTTAATTTTTAATGAATTGAAAAATAATTTTAATATTGATAAAACTAATTTGAAATCTAATTCAAATAATTTGATAATTGATATATCGTGTAAATTATTAAAAAACTCAGTAAAAGAAAAATTAAATCAAATTATTAAAACTATTAAAATAAAAAGTAATATATTTATAAAATACGAAATAAATGAATTATTCGATGAAAATATAATTATTTATACTCAAATGAATATTGATTGTTCGATAAACAATGAATTTAACAAGCAATGCAATTATGTAAAAGATAAACTGTATTCAAAATTTAATATAACTGATGCAGTGATTGCCATGGTATATAAGATAAATATTAATAATCAGTCGTTGAATCAATTAACCATAAAAATTAATAAATCATTGTATATTAAAATTTTAGAACAATTTATTGAAAATTGCAAAATTTTTAATATTGAAGATTACAATAACGAGTATAACAACATACCATTATTTTATATGAATTTAGATAAAAAATATACCTTTAAAGAATTTATTTCTTACTGCCAATACTGCAAAGCGATACACAATTTATTTTATAAGAAAAAAAACATTGTCTGTATGTATTTGTGCAACACATGCTCTGATATCACAATTAAAAACGCACATAAAGAACATATATGTAAAAACAAACCAACTGATTATTGTTCACCGTGTAAAAGATATCTAAATAAAATAAATGAAAAACATCAGAAATATAGCTGCGAATTTTATATTAAAGAAATGAATGATTTTATTTATAAGAATCGAATACATTATTTAAATGAAATTTTTGAAACAAAAATAATTACCAATAATTATAAAATTGACGATGCAAAAGAGTTTCCTCAATTAAAAAAAACAAAAAGTATAATTGATAAAAAATTAAATGATAATAAATCCGAAAATAAAATAGATGATAAATCAAATAAATCAGAAAATGATAAAGATGATAAATCAGATAAAACAGAAAATGATAAAGATAAATTAGATAATGATAAATCAGAAAATGATAAAGATAAATTAGATAATGATAAAGATAAAAATGATAAATCAAATAAATTAGATAATGATAAATCAGAAAATGATAAATTAGATAATGATAAATCAAATAAGTCAGATAATAATGAATCAGATAATAATGAAATTAAAAATTCTAATGAAAATAAAAAATCAAATAAAAAAAATAAATCCAAAAAAAATAAATCAAATAATAAAATAGTTGAAGATGTAAAACTTATTGATGAAAATAAAATTAATAATAATCAATCAACAAATAATATATCTCAATCAACAAATAATATATCTCAATCAATAAATAATGATAATAATAATATACTATATAAATTATTTACCAATCAATGTATAGAAGAAAAAATCACAATATATAAAAAAAATAATAATGAAATCATTTTTACCTTATTAATAAATAATGAATTTGTGTATTTTGATTATAACATTGAAAAAAATTCTATAAATAAAATAGATTTTTAAAATATTAATAATTAATAAAAATTTGATATAAATTTTTTAATGCATTTTGAAAATAATTTTATATTTTTTTTTAATTTTTAATTCTCATTAGATAATCATTATAATTTTCACAATAAAATAATAAACATGCATATTTTCTAATTTCTTCTATTGCCGTATCATCTTCTACTAACATATCTTTAATAGAAATTTTACCTTCATTGATTTCTTTAAGTATTTTTTTTTCATTTTCTTTTATAAATTCTTCTTCGTTTATTACATTATCAGGATTATTTTGTCTTTCAAAAAGATAATTACTTTTTAATATTTCATTTTTTCTTTTTTCCATCAATGATGGAATTTTTATATTACATGGTTTATATTTAATCCATAATCCATTTTCAGTTTTTACCAATGCATAAGTACCAACTTTATATTTATCTCCAAATATAGAAAAATCATCAGTTTCATAAATATCATATAACAATGCTGAAGTTAAATAATATTTATTTTTATTAATTTCAAATTCTTGATCAAGTTCAGATATCATTGTACAATTAATTTTCATATCAGGATTAATAGAATTAAAGAATGTTGATTGTAAACATCCATTAAATGATACTTCTTTTCTTGGAATAGAAATAATGAAAAATCCATTAGTATTAAATATTTTAACAGGAGACATATTTTCATAAAGTGGTGAAAATAAATTCATAGAATAATTATTTGCTATCGTTGGATATATATCTGATAAATTTATTTCATTTTTATTTGCAATAGATAAATTTTTTATATAATTAGTTAAATTATTTTCATTATTATTACTAGCATTATCTTCAGATAAAATGAGAACTTTTTTTGTAGCTGGATCATATCCTAATATTTTTAATCTATCCGATGTTAGAATGATTTTAGAATTTGAAAAATTTATTTTTTGTATATCACATTCGATTGTATATACTGCGTTAGGTACAAATAAGAAATTGTTATTCATATTCATAATATTGTTCATTGGATTCATTGTATTCATTGGGTTCAATAATGGATTATTCATTGAATTATAAAAATTATTATAATTATTAAAAATATTTAAATGTGTATTAGTTTTAGATATCAAACTAGGTTTGAAAGAAAAAACACTTAAAATTGCTTGAATTAAATTTTCTTCTTCAAATTTAGATCCAGGCATTTTAAATAATTTAAGTAAATTCATAATATAATTACTTGCTTTATTTTCGAATGTACCCGTTCTTACTGAATATGCTAATTCTTTTAAAGCAATTGCAATATTAATTCTTAATTCTTCATTTTGAATATAATTATTATATTTTGGATCAAAAATATTTAACATAGCTGTATCCATAGATCTTAAACATAATAACATAAAATTTTCTTTAGTTATAATATCTTTTTTAAGATTTTCAACCATTGTAAAATAATCTTCTTGAATAACTAGTTCTTCAAAGCCTGGAATTTTTTGTGCAAATAAAATAAACAACAAAGGATGAATTTGATCTTTTTCAAAACTAACCCTATTATCATATTTTGTTAAATCATAAGCATCATTCCATTCAGACGATAAAATTTTAATAATATTTATTTTATCATGATAATTAAAACCTGAACAACAATCAAACAATCTTTGAAAATCATCAATATGATATAATCTTTCAGAATTTTTAACATAATACAATAAAGAATTTTTTTCAAATATTTTTTCTTTAATTGATGTAAAAAAATTATCTCTTAAAAATCTTAAAAGAATTTCAAATTCTAAATTGTTTAAATGAATTTTTTTTTCTTTTAGAATTTGATATACAGTTTCAGATAATTTACCATCATTTAAAGAATTATTTTTAATTAGGAAGGCATATTTATCAAACAAAATATTTAATATATTAGTTCCTATTTCATGAATATCAAGAGCATTTTTTGTATTTATACATATTTGATCAGATTTTTCTTTTTTTTTATTTTTTGAAAGACCACCATATGATAAATTATTTTCTATAAAATTATAATTTAATGTTTTATTAGAATTATATTTGGATAGTGAATTTATTTGTATCATCTCATCTAATAAATTCATGGTTTTATCAGTATTATATAGATTTTTATTTTTTTCATCGAAATCTATTTTAACAATATTTCCATTTTTTTTTTTTAAATCAGGGAATATGATACTTTCTAAATTTTTTATGTCTATCATTTATTAAAAAAAAAATATTTAAATTCACAATGGAGACTAAGTATAAATTTTCTGAAAAACAAAAAATATTAATTCAACAAATTCATAAAAAATTAAAAAAAGATTATTTGATCCATGAATATATTTTAGATCTCAATTTTGATTCAAAAATGTGTTGGTTTTGTAAACAAGATATTTGTATTGGAAAACAATTTTGTTCAATAATTTGTGAAAAAATTTTTAAATCAAATAATTTTTTTTCATCAAGTGTTAATAAAATAGAATGCTTTAACTATTCTTTATTTGTTAATTCATCTAAGAAAAAATATAAAGAATTTGTTAATACAGTTAAAGATTATGATGATGTTGTAATTTATTATGATATTTTAAATGAAAAAACAAAAGATTTGAATTTTAAAAATTTTATTCTTACAATAAAATTATTTAAAGAATTTAATTTGATTTCAGAAGAAAAATTAAATTTATCATTATTACTGTTAAAAATAGATAATGATGAAATAAGAAAAAAAATAATTTCTAAGGATAATTTTTGTACAATTGAAAATTATCATTTAGATAAAGATATTTTAAACGAAATACCTGAAAATTGTTTATACTGTGAAGATAAATTAGATTATTGTAAATTTATTTTATTTCCAAATAATTTCTTATTACCAATGATTTGTTCTGAATTTTGTTTTAAAACATTTTTAACGATAAATAATTTATTACCATATAAAGAAAAATATATAAATTTTTTACCTGAAATTATTTTATTCAAAGATAAACAATTTATCTTAAATTTAAAAAAAAAATTTTCACAAAATAAAATTTATAACACTCATTATGAAAATAATAAAATCAAAATAAGAGAAATTGTTTATCAATATTAATTTGTTAAATAAAATCTTATTCAATTTTATCAGTTTATCAATTTGTACTAATTTTGTTAATTAAATCAATTTGTACTAATTTTTGTTAATTTAAATCAATTTACGCTTATACTATAATACTAATTTTACCTGAGTTTGCTAATCTTATTAATTCACTAATTCTAAAATTAATTTAAACTCTAATTAAACATTCACTAATTAAACATTCACTAATTAAACTTTTACTAATTAAACTTTTACTAATTAATTAAACTTTTACTAATTAATTAAACACATTTACTAATCAATTAAACACATTTACTAATTAATTAAACACATTTACTAATTAAAATTATGTTAGGAAATTTATCAGGAATGTATCAGTTAACAAATTGTTTTTATTAATATTATTATTAATTTTTTTAGAAATATATTAGCTGCCTTTCAATAATATTTCTTTTACTATTTATTTTTTGTAAATTTATCAAATTTACTATTTTTTCCATGGTTTTTCATTATATTTGTCTTTAGGTTTCCATGGTTTATCATTATCATAAGAACGCCAAGCTCCACTACTATTTCCAGTTTTATTTCCAGTTTTATTTCCAGTATTATTAGAACGCCAAGATCCAGTATTATTAGAACGCCAAGATCCACTCGAAGATGCTCCAGATGTTCCGGCTCCAAATAATCCTGATCCAGATGCTCCCGATCCAGATGCTCTTGATCCCCATGTTCCAAATGATTCAGCTCTCGATGTTCCAGCTTCAGATGATTCAGGTATCTTAGGAAACGGTATACAATTATTAATACAAAATTGTTTAAGATTCTCCCTATTGCAACTAGGATGTCTGATAGCTCTTTCAGAGTATTCGATGAAAAATTTAGTTAATTCTTCTTGAGTTTCTTTAGGTTTAAAATATTTGTCTCTATCAGGTTTTGAAAATGAATATTCAATTCGTTCCATTTCACAATCACCTAATTTACTTGCATTTTTTTGAAATGCTTCAAATCTTTTTTCTGGATCTTCGATTTGACAAATTTCATTTGCCAATCTTTGACTTGTTTCAAAAATATTCATGATAAACCTAGGCGGTCTATTGTTATTCATTTTGTATAAAATATTATTTTATTTACCGTGATTATTTTTTTAATTAATTCAAAATAATAATTTAAAATAATAATTTATGTTATACAATGATAGTATTAATATTTTATTTATAATTTTTCAATTAATACAAAATAATAAAATTTATATCAAGATAGTGTTATTGATTTATTATTATTTATAATAATTTTTCAATTATTTCAAAATATTTTAAAAGATATATAATTTGAATTTTTAATAATAACAATATTAATCAACAAATAGATAAACTAAAATATAATAAAAAAAAAATAAAAAACAAATTTATTTAAACATAATAATAAAAATGGCTTATCGAATACTGAGAATCGTAAATTAAAATTATCACTCCATAAATTTTAAAACTATCTATCATCAATAATAACAAATAATATTATCAATATAATAACGACTTAATCAATAAATAATTTATCACATATAAAATTGGTCATGAGATTTTATGGCACAAGAGAAGAGATTTGATATAAATGCAATTCAAAATTAAAAAAGATCTGGTAAATATTGAAGATCTAATAAATATTTAAAATTAAAGATACTTATTATATTTTTTAAAATTGTATGAATTAAAAGCACTATTGTACTTATAATTTAAAAAATTATTATTTATATAATTTATATAATTTTTTATTAAAGTATTATACTTTAATAAATGATTTTTCTGGATTAAATTTTCTAAATTTACAGATCTATTGTAAATGCCTGTGTTGAACTTGATATATTGTACGTGAACCGGTATATTATTTTCAAATATTAAATATACCTCAAAGTATCCGGAAATAACTATATCGTGTTCGGTGATTAAAATCGTTGTGAAAATTTTGTTTTTTGATAAATAAAGATTACTATTTGTGTGATCTTTAACATGTACAAAATCTTCGATAATTGGCTTTTTTTCAAATACACTAATATATTTAGGAACACTTTGATAAAATTTTTTATAATATTTAACAATATTAATATCATTAAAAACGTGGACATGTTTATTCTCAAAACTGGTTTTTTCATTAGTATTTTTTTTTTGAAAGACTGCAAATAAATTATTTTGAATACGATAATTCATTTTAATATAATAATTAAAAACAAATAACAAATAAGTAAATATCAAAATAAATATCAAAATAAATATCAAAATAAATATCAAAATATAATAAATAATTTTTATTAAAAATATCAAATAAAAAATATTTATTATAATTATTAATAATTTTTTATAATTTTTATTTAAGTTTTACATTTTAAACAAACTTTTAAATCATCACATTTGATGTAATAAACTCATTTATAATTTAACATAAAATTTCAAAAAAAAAATTATTTTTATTCTTTGTTTTTTAAAGTATCAATAAATTCTTTTTTTTTTTTATAATCTGTTAATTTTTTAAGAGGAAATTCTAAATTAGATATATAAACACCATCGATACTTTTTATTCTTGATATATTAACATATAATTGAACTGGATCAAAATTATCAGGCCCCATATCAATCACAGCTTCATCTAACGTTAAACCTTGAACTTTATGAGTAGTCAAAGCCCAAGCAAGCTGAATTGGAAACATTATTCTTTCAAAAATTATATTATTATTATTAGATTCAATCGTTCTACTTATTAATGGTATGGCAATTATTTCATTGTTTTTTAATAATTTAGCAAAGATTTGATATTTATTTATTTCATTTTCAAAACTATTAATATTATTATTATTATTATATTTGATTTCTTTTATAATTGCCAATTCACCATTTGAATAAATTTTATTATTACTTGTAAAATTTACTGTTAACATTATTTTACATCCATTGCATATTTTAATATTTTTATTTAATCCTTGAAATGTTTCAAAAAGAAAATTTTCATGAGTATTATTTTCATAGATTATATCATGAGAATTTATATTATATAAAATATTACCTTTTCCAATGCATTCTTTTAATTTTATATTATTATGATCTTCACATAATTTCTTTTTAGGATAAATATATAATATATCTTTTAAAGATATATCATTTATGTTTAACATTTTTATTTGTCTCAGATATAATTTTTTTTTTTGTTCACTGTTTAATTTTCCAATTTTAACAGATTCACATAAATCAGAAAAAAATTTATTTTCTTGTCTTATGATTTCAAATAAAATAAAAATATCAAATTTGTATATAAAATATTCTTTTAAATTAGGATGATCATATAAAGGAGTTTCTTTTACTGGTTTTAATTGATAAATATCTCCACATAACATTATATTATTACCTCCAAATATTTCATCAGTATCAAAAACTATTTTCAATAAATCATTAATTTCATTTAAAAATTCAATAGATATAAATGATAATTCATCTATTATAATCCAATTATTTTTTGGTTTATGGGAAAATATTTTTCTTTTATCAATAATAAAATTTCTATTATCATATCTATTTGTAAGTTCTAATTCTCCATCATTATTTTTTTTTATAATATAAGTATATTTATCAGTATTAACTCTAAAAGACGTTCTTAATTCATCTTTAATCCCAAATAAACTATGCAAAGTAATTCCATTAATATTATTTGTTGATATTGATTGATAAGATGAAATGATAACATGATTTTTTTCATTTAATTTTAAAAATTCTGTTATTTTTTTTATTAAAAAACTTTTTCCAGTTCCAGCTGATCCAAGACAAATTATTTTTGATCTTATATTATTTTTATAATCATTTTTGATTTTTAAAAAAATATTTTTTTGTTCTTCATTTAAATCTTGAATATCAAATTCATCCATATTCATTTGTTTAATTCTTTTAATATATAAATTCAAAATTTTTCTTTAATATTTAATAAAATTTTATTTTAAAAACTATTTTTATATTAATTTTTATTATATTTAATTAAATTATTTTATAAATATTATTAATAAATTAATGATTCTTTCAAATATAATTATAAAAAAAAAATAATTATTTATTGAGCAAAATTGTATTATTATAAGTTAAATTTGTTTTAACATGTTAATTTAGATTAAATCAAATTAAATTAAATTATATTATTCAGATAAACTTATATTATCATAATTAATTTTAGATTTTTTATTTAAATTTTCATATTTTATTTTATCTTTTAAAAAAAGATCGATTAAAAAATCTGAATCTTTGAATAAAATTGTATTTTTAAAAAATAAATTGAACTTTTTTAACTTTTTAAGATATTTGTTTATAATATCAATATTAAAAAATTTATTAAGTTCAATTATTATATAAGTATTAAATAAAATTTTATTTATATTTAAATTATATATATTAGTATACAAACCGAGTTTGATGGGAAATTGTATTTTAGTATAAATTATTTCTTTATTTAATTTAATTTCATAAATAATTGGTTTTAATAAAATAATATTATTATTATGAGAAATTTTTAAAGTGAAATTTTTATAATTATCTTTATTTAAAAAAAAAATACATTTTTCTATACCGTTTAAAGATAATTTATCTTCAAATAAAATATCTTCTATTATTCCAAAATCATTTTTTTCTATTTTATATTCTTTTATATTTTTAACAAAAATTATTTTAGAAAATTTTTTTAAAATCAAAATATCTTGAAATTTATTTTCAATTGATTTTATATAATCTAACTCTTTATAATAATCTGTAATTTCTTTAAAAGAATTAAAATAAAATATTTTTTCTTTTTTATTTCTACTATATAATATTTCTAAATTATTTTTTAAAATATAAGAATTATTTTCAGTTAAAAAAATATTATTATTTCTGTAAATTTTTTTATCTAATCGATTTAATTCGATATCTCTTTTAAAAAAATAATTTATTGATTTTAATAATTTTTTTTTTCTTTTCAAAGTAATTATTTTAAATTCGTTTAATATTGAATTTTTTTGATATATTAAGAAATCAAAAATATTTTTAGAAATATTTTTATAATAACTATTACCTATTAAAATAATTATCATTTCATCAAATAAATTTTTATTATTAGTTGAAATTTGTTTTAATGAGTTAAAAAGAAAAAAAAGAATATTATATGGTAAATATTGAATTTCATCAATTAATAAAATATTATTTTCAAAATTTACATCGAAATAAATTTTATTTTGATAATTATATTTAGTATTCATATTTAATAATTTTGAATAAAGAATAGAATTTTTATAAGGATTTGTTTGATAATTATTTTCTTTATCTTTATATATTTTGATTGTGCCTAATGGAAATTTACATATTATTTCATTGTATATATTTTCAAAAAATGTAAGATTGAAAAAAGAATAAAAGTTTTCACAAATATTATTTTCATTATTATTTTTATTTAAAGATAAATTTATCAAATTATATTCAGATAATGAATCAATAATAATATTTTTATTAAAATTTTCATTAGAATTATCAATTATTAATTTTATAGATTTATTTTTTTGTATATTTTTGATAATATTTTTATTAAAAGTTTCCATTTTTAATTAATATTTTTATCATATGTTAAAAATAAATAAATACTGATATTTATATAAATATAATATATTTTAGTATTTATTATTTATTATTTACTTTATTATTTTCATTTGGATAAAATATTATCTATTTTATTTAGCTGCCGAAGTATAAAGAGATTTATATAATTTTCTTATTAAATTTATTATTATTAATTTTCATAATCTCTCTGCTGATTGTATACCATCATTTTATCACAAATAATCTAACAAACTTATCTCACGAACTTATTTCACGAACCTATTGCCCTGCCTTCAATCGTATCACTTTGAAATAATTTTATTTCATAATCAATCTATGAATCAATCTTTATCTCGATGTATCAATCTCAATATATCATAATCTCACGATTTAAAATTATTTAACATTTAACCATCACCAAATTAAAATAATTTTAAAATAATAAAATTGATTAAAAATTATACTATCACCGAACTAAAATAAATATTTTATAAATAAAGACTACAAAATCACCGATTAAAATTAATTAATAAACCATCACCGATTAAAATAATTTAAAATTAAAAATTACACCATCACCCAAATTAAAATAATTAAAATAATTTTAAAATATTTAAATAGATATTACAACCAATTGATTAATTAAAATAATTGAATTAAAAATTATACCATCACCCAAATTGAATTAATTAAAATAATTAAAATTAAAAATTATATACCAACACCCAAATTGAACTAATTAAAATAATTAAAATAATTAAAATAATTTTAAAATACTTAAAAATAATAACAACCGATAATCAAATTAAAATAATTTAAAAATAAGAATTGCACTATCGCCCAAATTGAAATAATTAAAATAATTAAAATAATTAAAGATTGAAAAATATACCAATTAACCAAATTAAAAATAATTTTAAAATAGTAAATTAAATATTTTGTAATTTTTTAATAATACTTATTTTGTGTTGATAAAATATAAAATATTTTTTAGTGTAAAACATTAATCAATCTTATTTAAAATATATTGTTTTAATTTATAGGATGGAAATATTTTTACGTTAAAAATTTATAAAATAGTAACTTTGGTTACAATTATCTTTAATAAATAGTTGCTCAATTATTTAAATTATCAGTCTTTTGATTATAATTCCCAGTCTATATAAGGCTTTTCTTCTGGAAACTCATTTTTATGTTCTTCCATATATTCTAAATAAATTTTATGCTTTTCATTAAAATAATCTAAATTATAATCCTGAGTTCCGCATCTGCACTTTTCCATTTCAATATTTTTTTTTATAGCACTTTCTCTGGATGATTCTTTAATATCTTTTATCAAAACTAATGGAACATGTTTATTTTCCATTACAAATCCTTTACATAATTCATCAAGAATTTCCGAATAATCATTATTAAATAAAATTTTAAACAATCTTAAAAAATATCTTTTGAAATATAATGAATTCATTGATGTATAAATTTGTGATTTTATCGGAAAGAAAATTTTTGATTGTCTATAATATTTAACTTCTGATTCAATTACATCAGTTATATCTAATACATTTCCCATAACAGACATATGTCTAATACATTCATTGATATTATAAACAGGAAAAGTATGTGCGCAATTAAATGTTCTAAAATTATTTATCAAATCATATTTTTTTAACCATGAAAATAAAATATGAAACATCGATAAAGAAAATTCTTTTGATAAAATTCTTTCCATCAACGATAAATCTTCATTAAAAATTTTTTGTTCTTCATCATTGGTTAATAATAAATCTTTCGAGTCTTTATCTTTAAAATGAGATTTAAATTCTACAATTTGAACTCTTCTATATACTGCAGGATCTAAGTAAGTTTTAAATTTAATTTCTTTTGAGTTTGTATCAATAAATTGCGATGCTATACTTTCCGAATGTGTATTATTGGAATTTAAAACTCTTGCTAATGGTTTTCTTTCTGTCATTACTTTTATTTTTTGAGAATTAAATACAATGCCAACATCAGGTTCTGAAGCAAAAGTAACATTTTTATTATTTCTATTACCGAGCCATGGATTAGGTGTGTTTGGATCATATTTGTTTATATAAGATTCAATGGGAATTTCTAAAAACATTTCTTTATCGCCAAATAATCCCATTAATAAATTTTTAATTGTAGTTTTTCCTGATTTAGTTTCACCTTTAAAAAATGTTATCACATCTTTATGTCTTTTAACTAATGTTAAACAAAGACTTGTTTCGAATCTTTTTCTATTTTCATTATATTCTCCATCAATATATTCGGGTATTATATCATCAATAATTTTATTAATAAAATCAAATGAATTTAATTCTGCATCTGAAAAATCTTCTAATTTTTTAAAATTAAAATTGAATTTTGTTATGACATATAAATCTTTACTATTTTCAATTGGAATTAATTTTTCATTTTTCATATCATATATGCCATTATTAAATTTTAATAAATATGGATTATTTAAATTTACCGGATCTTGATCATTTAAAAAAGAAAACATGATTTCTTTAATTTTTACAGCTGACAAATTATCTATACTTTCAGAATCAGCAGCTCTGAATTCTTTTGCATTATCACGTAATATTTTTGTTAATAAAGTATAATCATCATTGACCATAACCCAACCTTTTTTTTTAGTAAAAACGATAAGTTGATCAGGAGTTTCATATGTTTTAATTAAATTTTTATTAAAAATATATTCACATAATTTTCTGTTTGATAATTTTTTATACGGTCTTGAAATAATCTTGCAATTGTTTTTATTCCCATTTTTTATTACAATTATTCCTTCTTTATTTGGTACAATAAAATGTTTATTTTTATGAAATTTTTTCTTACAAAATAAACATTTCGAAATCGAGTAATCGAAATCTAAAAATAAATTTTCTTTTAAATCAAGATATCTGATATTAGAATTAAATAAATCTATATTTTTTAAAAATCGATGACCGTGGTATTCCAATAAAACAATTTCTTGTCTGGTAAATATCATATTTAAAATTTCTTTTAAAACTAAAAAATATATATTAGGAGAATTTTTATCACATGTTTCAATGAGATTTTCATTAAAATCAATATTATCAAAAATAATATTTAATTCTTCATCATTATTTGGATTATTTTCAATAATTTTATAATAGTTTTTAGTAATTATTTCTTTGGTATAGGTAAAGAAATATTTATCAATATTATCTAATGTTATATCACAAATTTCTTCATATATAGCAATTTTATTATCAATAATTTCTAATTTTAATGGTACGTGATAATCATTTTTATTATTTATTTTTTTACAATATATAACCCTTAACGAGGTAGGAAATTTATATACTTGGATATCAATGTATTGTAATAAAATACTATCGGTATTATTTAAAAATGAAATTAAAATATTTTTTACAAATGAAGTATTTTCGCCTTCGTAAAGAATATTATTAAAATATACATGAAATGATTTTTTATTTTTATTAATATTTTTCGTTACAGTAATACTGGTTAAAATTTCATTCATAAAATTTTCACATGATATTTTTTCTTCACCATCAGTTAAATTTTCTTCATAAGCTATTTTTCCATAGATAAAATTATCTTTATAGTTTTTATAAATATAAATTATAAAATCATTAATCAAATAAGATAAACATTCAAATATATTAATAAAATCAGTTTCATTTAATAAAGTTTGAAATTCTTCTAATTCTGATTCTTTTATATCTATATCCATAAAAAATTTTATATAATCGTATTTGTTATAATTAAATTCATGATAAAATTTATCTTTTTCTATATTATCTTTATTAAATTGTTTTTCGAAAAGTGTTTTAATATTTTCAAAATAATCTATATTATTAGTTGAGGTAGATTCTTCGATAGATTTTTTTTTTTCTTCTTTTGTAACATTAATTTTTTTTTGTAAATGTAAAGTCATTTTTTATTATAAACTAAACTTACATCAATGCTTAAAAATATTTTTTTTTTTTATTTTTTAATGATTATATATATTTAATTTTTATATTATAATTTAAATATTTTCAATAACAAATATAAAATAATTTTTTAATAATATTATTGTATAATTTAAATATTATTTTTTTATGAAAATACTTATAAAATAAATTTTAAAAAAAAAATATATAAGGAATCGAATATTATGAATTCACAAATTCATAATTCAAACAATACTGATTTAATAAATAAAACTGATTCAAATAACGATAAATTAAATAATTTAGAATCAAATAATGTAGATTTGAATGGAATGATTGAAAACGATTTTATTTTATACAATAGAATTATGCAAGATTTTTATTTAGAACAATTAAAATTATCAACTACATCTGCAATATCTATTTGCAATATAAAAATAGGAAAAATAAATTTAATTGAATCAAATAATTGTAATGTAGAAATTTTAAATCAATGTCAAATAAATTCTCAAAATAGTTTATTAATGTTTTTTAATTCAATTGTAAAAAATAAAAATTTTTTATCTGAGAAATTAATACAAAATATAGAAAAAGATCTTGGAGTTGATTTAAATAAAAAATTCGAAGAACAAAAACAAAGTAATTTATTTAAATCTTGTAATATATCATCAGAAATTTCTAATCATATCGAAGTACAAAGTTTAAATATAAAAAATTGCAGTAGTGCACAAAATAATCCTTTATATTTTAAATTTATCAATACAGGCGATGTAAATGTTAATTGTGGCACAACTATGTTAATAAATTCTCTTAAATCTAAAAATGAAAAAAAAAATAAAGAATTTTCTTTAGAAGCAGTTTTTTCTTTTAATATGATTAATTTGATATATATATTGATATTTTTATCTGTTATTTGTTTTTTATTTATATCAATTAAAATATATTATAAACAATTTTTTAAATTTTTATTTTATAGATATAGATTTGAAAAGCAATAAAAAATTTTTTTTGAAAAATAACTATCAAAATTTAAATATCATTTTAATTTACACACTTTAATTTTTAACTTTTATACTAATAATTTTATTTTATTAATTTTATTTTATTAATTTTATTTTATTAATTTAATTAAAATAATGTTGTGTGATAATAATATTACCAATAATATTACCAATAACATTATTGATAAAATTGATAAAATCAAAAATAAAAAAAAAAATAAAAAAACACATGTTTCATGTTATTATAATCAAAAAATAAATTTATTTGATTTTTTAAATTATTTATCTGATAAAAATACTAATTTCGATACAATTTATAATTATTTTATCACTAAAATATGTGATGATTGTTTGCAAAATAAAAAAAATATAAAAAAAATTAATTTAATCAATGAAAAAATAAGTAATAATTGCATCGATGAATCAATCTCAACCTCTAAGATTGATTTTCCTTGTATTGATAATTTGATCTCAAAAATTAAAGATAATTGTGATATTAATAATAATATAAGCAAAGATAATAGTAATCTCAGCAATTTAAGTAATATTGATAAAAATGTGTATGATTTAAGTAATTTAAGCAATGTTATTAATTTAAGTGATTCTTGTATTTTAAAAAAATTTGATACCAGTGAAATAAGTAATAATTCACTCAATAAAATTCCTTTAAAGGATATTATAAAAAAATTTGATTCTAATAAAGATGTAAAATTAAATTTTACATTTAAAAATTATTATATTAGTTTAAGAAAAAAAAATATCAATATTTCAAATTCAAATATCGTAATTGAAGAAATTCAAAATCAAGAATCAGTTATTAAAAAAAATAATGTTAGCAATTTAGTTGAATATTTTGACAATTATAATAATGATAATGGATTTATAAAAAAAAATGAAATTTCAAAAAAAGCTATATACAATGTAATGGAGTTTTTTGAATTAGAAATTGATAAAAATTTATGATTCTATGTAAAATATTAATCTAAAAAAAACAAATCACAAATTTTATATTTAAAAACAATAAAATTTTTTTTAAAAATATAATATATAAAAGTGATTGAATCTAAATTAATATAATATTTTTGAGATAACTTTTCTAAAAAATATAAATTTAATATTTTGATTTTATTAATTTTTTTTTTATACCTTGGATCGAATAAAAAATTGTTATTCAGTAAAGAATTTTTTTGAAGTATATTTAGATATATAAAAAAATATCTTTCAATTATTTCATTTTTATTAAGATTAAAGAAAAATTTTTGATGAAAACTCTTAAAAAAATATTCTTTTGAATTAAAATTATTTATTGTATAACAATTTATATTTTTGAAAGAATATGAATATATTGATTTTAAAACTTTAATATTCTGTTTTGAAATTTTATTATCATTTTCATCAATTAGAATTAAGGTTTTTGATTTTAAAAATGATAAAAATTCTTCTGTTAATTGATTTTCATTACTTATATCATTTTTATATTTTTTTATTAAATTAAAATCGTTATATATCAATATAATATATTTCATAGAAATATTAGTTTTTTTAATCAAATTTTTCCATTCTAATTTTTTTTTATATGTTGGAGTAATTATAATCATATTTTTTAAATTCATATAATAAGATAGAAATATAAAATTTATTTTATCTACATTAGAACAATAAAAAATAAATTTTAAAAACATTATTTTATTAATTATTTTATCAAAAAATATTATATTTTCATTAGAAAATTTTGGTATTGAGCCATTGTTGATTTTTATTAAATTATTTTCGATTAATTTTTTATTGATATTAATATTTTTTTTTAAAATAAATTGATTATCGTTAATTATATATTTTTTATTTTCATTCACTATTTTTGATTTATTTAAAAATATTAAAAAATTATCTAAATATGTTAAAGATGATAAATTTTTAGAATTATTAATAAAATAAATTATCTCTAAGTAATAATCAATTATTTTAAACATTTCAAATAATTTTTTTTTTTCAGGGAATTTTAAATTTTCAATATTGTATTGATTTAATAATTTTTTAATTTTATTTATTTCTTTGATCGTTAATATTTTTATTTTATTAAAAAAAAAAATAATCTCAGGTGTAACAAATAAATTATTGTAAAAAATAATATCAGATGAAGATATTTTATCTTTTGAGTATATTATATAATATTGCTTTTTATAATTTTTATTTAAAAATTTATTAATAATATTCTCATAATGAACACAATTGTTAAAATTTTTTATAATATTTAACGATATCCAATCAAACGTACAACCACAATTTGTGCATTTCATTTCATTACATCCATAAGTTTTTTCTATAAAAAAAAAACAATATGGGCATTTTTTACATTCTTTATTGATAAATGAAATACTTTTAATATCATTGGTATTACAAATATGATCACAACTCATCGTTTTATAACATTGTAAACAAGTTTGAGTTAAACAAATATTACATTGATTTTTTTCATTTAAAATACCATCACAATTATTTGATGAACATTTGATATTATTTTTTTTATCAAAATAATCTTCATAAATTTTTTTAATTTCTAATTTGTATTGAATAAAAAAATCAATATAATATATATCGATTAAATGATAATATTTTATAATATCGCTTTCACTGTAAAGAGCTTTACATATTGGACAAAAAAAATTTTTAAATTCTTTAATACAATCAATGCATGTTTTTTTCAAACAAAAATTACAAAAAAAAAATTTATTTACATCATCTAAACAAATTGAACACAATATCTCCATTTAAATATTTAAAATTTTTAAAGTATTTTTACAAAAGATACATTTATCTTTTTTATTTAAAATTATTATATAACAATTATTGCAAATATTTTTACCACAGCAATACATATTATGTTGATCAGATTTTATTAAACAACAATTATTACAAATCAAATTATCAGGAATTGTACAATGATATTTTTTGATTATATTAATTTTATATTGTTTTATAAGTATACATAAACTAACAGGATTGATCAATAACACGTCAAATAAAATTAAATCAGTAAATAAATCTGATAAAATATCATATAATATATGTTTATCGGATGAATCGATCCAATCAAATACAAAATTATTTTTCAATTCATTAAAAATAATTTTATTATTAATTAACTCACTGTAATATAATGTTAGTTCATCATAACTATTAAAATAATTACTTTTTTGATTTTTTTTATTTTTTTGATTTTTTATAAATATATTTTCTATAAAGATATTTGATTCTGATCGTTTACCAAATAAACTTTTACTAGATTTGATAAATTTTTTTATTTCAATAATATTTTTATTTTTTATATCTTCTATAATTTTTTTACTTAAAATACAATAATCAGGTAATAATATTTTTAAAAAATTTTTTTCTTTAAAAAGATTATTTTGTTCCATCTTTTCATATAAAATTTTATTACAATACAAATTTTCATGATTTAATTTTTTTTCTATTTTGGGTAAATAATAATAATTAAAAATTAATTTAATGTATTTTACATATTCATCTTTATTTAAAATTTTTTTATTTCTTTCTAAATATTTATATTCATTGAATAAATTTTGAGTAGATAAATAATCCGAGTTAATTGGAAAATTGTATTCGGTGTTTTCTTCATCGTTATTGATATTATTTTCAGTATTGTTATCCATAATTAAATTTTTAAATATTCAAGTTTTTAAATATTCAAGTTTTTAATCAATTGATAAAAATTACATTTAATTTATTTTTTAGTATTATTTTTTCATTATTTTAAATATTTTTTTTCTATTAGATTTTTAAATTCTTCAATAAAAATTTTAAAATCATTATTGAATAAAAATATTAAAAGTTTTAATTCTTTATTAAGATTTCTTTTAAAAACATTCTCTAATATTTCTTTATCAAATATTTTTTTTTCACGCATTATTGGATATTTATCTTCATTATTCGGATTATTTTTATCAGCATCAGTATCATTATTTTCACCATCCAATAAAATAATTTCTTTATCTACAATTAATGTTGTACTCAATTCGGATGGAATTTCTGTTTCATTATTTATTTTATTTGAATTTTTTTTTTCAGATTGCTTTTTTATTTTATATTTTTTACAAAATTGATTAATTTTTTTTTTATCCAAATATTCAAAAAACGATATTTTAATTTTATAATTATTTTCTTTGATGAATTTTGAAATTCTTATACATTCTTTATCGGTTTTGTTATTGTGTATTAATAATTTTTGTAGAAATACCATATCATCATTATTTATATCAATTATATCTAATTTATTTTTATTACAATATAAACCATTATTTGATAAATGTTGAATAAATAAAGGAACTATTTTATATAAATCTGATTTATTTTTAAAAAATATAAGAATATCATCAACAAACGATACAATTTTTATTTCTTTGTGAAGTTCTTCAAAATTTTCATAATCGATATATTGATAATAAAATGTTACTATAATATATCTAAAATAATACTCAAAAAGCAAATTACTAAATTCTGAACCTAAATATAAATAATTATATTTAAATTTTTTATCTATAAAATTAAAATTATTTCTGATTTTATCAATTATAGCTTTATTTTCTTCTCCTAAATCATTTTGTAAAATTGATAAAATTTTTTTAC
Source organism: Acanthococcus lagerstroemiae (assembly GCA_031841125.1). NCBI lineage: Eukaryota > Metazoa > Arthropoda > Insecta > Hemiptera > Eriococcidae > Acanthococcus > Acanthococcus lagerstroemiae. The sequence continues at coordinate 229,562 of JAJSSI010000018.1, read as the reverse complement.
TATCACAATAATAATAAGCTGATTTAATATCTAATTTAAAAATATAATTATAATTTTTTATTTCTTTAGAAACTTTATTTAATGCTTCATTGCATTCTCCGATAGAATAAACAGAATAATTTGTTATTAAATTGCTAATAAGTACAATTTCTGAAATACTTTTTATATATAAAACTAAATTTTTATAATTTACATTTTTATCATTTAAACATACAATTTTTATAAATAAATATGGCCCTAATGCTACTTTATGATTTTCATTTTCTATCATAAAATCTTTTTCTGCATCAAAAAATTTAAATTTATTTAATTTACAATCATTAATTATATTATTAATATGATTTTCATATTGATTATACAAAACATTTTCAATAATTTTAGATTTATGAAACCGATCTATGACTGGTTTATCTTCTTCAATATACGATATATTTTTTTTAATAAAATAAAATTCTTTTAAAAAAACATTATCATTATTTTCAATATAATCCATTTTAATAAAATTAATATTAATTTACGATTTAAAAATTAAATTGTTAATCTAACTTTAAAATAAAATTTATATTTTTAGATGAATGTTTTACAAATATCGATTTTAAATATCGATTTTAAATATCGATTTTAAATATTAATTTATATTTTTAATTATAATTTCAATTATTTATAAAAATTATCTATAAAATATTTTTTTTCATTTTCTAATTTATAATCAATAAAGAATAATAGATTATTTGAATTGTTTTCCGTTTCGTGATTTTTTTTTTGTGAATAATATTCATCACAGATTTCATTTAAAAAAATTTCAAATTTTTTTCTATTTTTTTCATTATTTGTTTTAACTGATAACGGTTGTAAATATATATCAATATTTAAATATTTAATTATTATTTGCAAAATATTAGGATATGACATGCTTAAATTAAACAATTCAGGATTATTTTTAAATAGAAATTTTAGAAATTGATTAAAAATAATTTTAATATGTAATTTTTCTTGTTTAGTAATCTGAAAATTATTATTTTTGAATTTGTTATATAAAAAAATACACAATATATAATTTCTTAAATTATGTTTTTTTAAAAATTCTGAAACAAAAACAAAATCAACATATTCTTCATTGATATTATTTTCTTTAATTTCCATAAGTAATAAATTATGATATTTATCAACAATTTCATTATTGAAAATTTCTAAACTATTAATAACATTATTCAAATGAATATTTTTATTTTTATTTTTTTCTTCAATATCTATAATTTTATTATTATTAGTTATTATAAAATTACAATTAATACATATTAATTTATTTTTTTTTACAATAAAACAATCATTTTTACAATTATAACATATCATATAATTAAATTTCTTAATTTTATACATTTAATAACTTTTTTTTTTAATAATTTTTTTTTAATAATTTTTTTTCATATTAAATTAAAATGCTTAATGAGGCAGATATGGAAATAAATAAAAATGCAATTACAAAATTTAATTTTAATCAACCTATTTTAAATTATGTTAAATATCCAAAGATTATGTCATATATAGCTGATATAGATCGTGATAATGTATATACTTTAAATATAACAGATCATAGAGTTCAAAGTATAAATAAAATAGAAATAAAATTAACATTACCTGAAATCAAAGGAAAAGGATCGGTTTCATTTTTAAAATATTATAATTTTCATCTTATAAAATATTTTGATATTTATATAAAAAATCTCGATCAAAGTGAAATAAAACTTTGCAGTATAGATAATGAAGAAATGTTAATGAATTATATATTTAATAATAAAAATCAACATTTTTTAAAATATAATTGTGGTAAAAATGATAAGAAATGTAAACAAAAATATGGAACTTATGAAGATTGTATTATTTTTGAATCTGATGAAATTATTATTCCTATAGAAACAAAATTTATCGATTCGATAGATATTTTCCCAGAAACAGAATTAATTTTTAAATTTGAATTAAATACTATAGATAAAATTATTACTTATAATCAAGAATTTAAAGATCATTCTTTGGATAATTTAATTAAATCTTTTAATAGTACAAATTTAAATGTTAAAGTTGAATTTGTTAATATCCTTAATACGAATATTGAAAAATATAAAAATAATTTTTTTTCTTTCTTTTTGAATAAAAAAACTTCAATAGGGCAAAAAGGAACTACATCGTTAAATTCTAAAGAATTTAAAAATTGTTATGGTATAGTTATAAAAAATAAATGTAAAGATTTTAATAATAATAATAAATTTATTGTAATACCAGATGAAAATATGAAAGAAGAAATAATTATTGAAAAATTTATTAAAAAAATATTAAAAGATTTAATTGTTTTATCCGATCTTGATTTAACAAAAAATGAAAATAAATTAAAACATGGATTTAATAAAGAAAGCAATTTTATTGAAATCGAATCTGGTAATTATATTTATCATGATGAAGATAAAATAAATAAATGTAAAATAATAATTGAAAATGTGCCACAAGATTATAAAATATATTATCATACAAATTTATTATCTTTTACGAGAAGATATCAAAAAAACAATACTCTGAATATTTCTAAATTATTTTATTATATTAGAGGATTTTGTTACATTGATGATATAAAAAATATTAAATATGATTTGGATTCAATAAAACACGATATAACTATAAAACATGTATCGATTCCAGTTAATATTTGGAACGATTGTAAAAATACTTCATCAGGAGATCTAAGAAGCATAAAAAGTAAAGAAAAAGATTTATATTATAGTAATAATTTTATTTTAGGAATGGATTTTCTATCTTATGATAAAGGATATGAAAATTTAATAATTAAAGCAGGTAAAGATATATTTGAAAATTATCATGTTAAAACAAAATATTCTGAAGATAAAACTAATAATATTTTTAAAGTGATTGAATTTGATAAAAATATCTATCCTCATATTGCTTTATTGAATACATTTTCACATAAAACTCAATCAGGAATCTTCTCTGATAAAAGTATTAATTTTAATAATTTTCTTTGTAATATTATTTGGAAAAAATACAATGATCATGATCCTGTTAATCTGTATGAATGCAATCCTATTTTTTCAATTTATGAATTAACTGAAATTAAATATGATTATGAAAATAGAAATATATCCATTAATATTGTTTCAGAAAATGATAATAATCTTAAAGAATAAAATTTATTTAAATGGAAATTTATAAAGAAGTTTTATTGGTTTTTATTTATAATTATTTTAATGAAATTAAATCAGAGTTATTAAAATTTATTAGATTATCTAATGAAAATATTTCGATAAAAATTTTAACTTTTTTGATTTTATTATTTTTATTATGGTTATTTAAATTTTTTTTCTTTCATTCAATTAATGATCTAATTATGATTTTATTTGAAATATTTGATAATCTGATTGATTATATTAGTTTAACAATAATAATAATTATATTTTTTTTCATTTTAATAAGAAAATTCACTGCATATTTTTCAAACGAATATAATCACTAAATCTTGTGGATTTGGTATTTTTTATTTTTTCGAGTTCTATTTCTTGTTCTGGAGATTTTATTTTATTTGAAATAATTTGAATTATAATAGAAATAACCGAAATAATTGCTATAGCGATACAAACAGGCCAAATTAATTTAGACCAATCCATACCACTTGATTGTTTGGTATATTCTTCTGTTAATGCTTTTGTAGATAGATCAGTTGCTAATTTCATCATACAAATTGCTTTTGCATGACCAGTATTGTAAAATTTTAAATACATAGGTTCTTTGGATTGACATCGTTCAATTACAATATCTCCAGCATTGATTTGTTGATTAATTTCAGCATCAGAATTACATTTCTGATTAATATAATTTTCAATATTGGTTGAAACATTGCTCACTTCTGAAGTAACACCAACACTAACTGTTAAAAATGATGCAGCTTCTTGTTTTTGTTCAGTAGTTAAATTATTTACAACATCAGCAACTATTTTTGATAAATTCTCTAATTTAATCTCAGCACTAGCATAACATTCGTTTATCACTTGAACTGAACATTGAAAAGAATCTAATATTTTTAATGATTCTATAGATATTTCACATTTTGCACGAGCTTTACCTTCAGCTGCTTGAGAAATTTCATTTTTTGTTTTTGTTTCAACTGTTTTAACAATAGACTGTACGCTTGCACTTGCTCCCATTATAAAATTATTGATAAAAATATAAAATTAATAAATCGATAAAATATATCAATAAATAAATATATTATTTAAATAAATAAAATTCTATATTACAATGAATTCATTAATAAAAAAAAATTTAGAAAAAATTAAATTAAATGATGATAAAAATTGTTTAAAAATTTTACCACATCAATTTGCAACATTAGATTTTTTATATAAAAAAATCATAAACGATAAAGAAAGTGTTTTATTATTTCATAAAATGGGATCTGGTAAAACAATTATTTCTTTATTATTAATATTTTATGTATTGAAAAAAAATATAAAATGTATTGTAATCTTACCAAATAATGATATTAAAAATTTATGGATGGAACAAATCTATATTATTAAACAATTAGTACCATTTGAGAATTTTAATTTGTTCAATCTTAATTTTATAAATAAAAAAACTTTTATTGAAGATATCAAAAATAATTCTAATAATAATATATACATTGAAAATAGATATAAAAATTCTTTTATTGTAATAGAAGAAGCGCATAATATTTTAGGAAATTTAGGTTCAGATAGTTTAATTTTTCTTAATGATTTTTTTAAAGAAAAAGATTATCGGCCATTATTTTTATTAATTTCTGGAAGTCCTGTAACAAATACATTATTAACTTTAAAAGAATTAATAGCTATTTTATCTCTACAAAATATTTCAGAAAATGAATATATTTATCAAACTGGGAATAAAATATATAATTATGAATTTTTAGAATCTGGTAGAGAAATAATTTTAAATACTCTTAAAGGGAAAATTTCATTTTACGAACAAGATAATTTTAATATTCCAAATATTCATTTTGAAGGGATAAAATTATTAGATATACCTATTGTTATATGCTATATGTCTGATGAACAAAGCAAAAATTATATGGATGTTTATAAAGATATTAAAAATGAAATGTTTTTAAAATATTTATTAGAATTATCATTTACGTCTCTTGGAGGAGTAGAAAATATATATTATTTTAAAAATATAATAAAAAATAAAAAAACTGTTAAATTAACAGATACTTTAAGTATTAGTAATGGACATTTTGTAGGCTCAGAATTAGATACTTTAAATAATTCTTGTAAATTAAAATTATTCTTTGAAGAAAAAATATATAATTTGAATGGAAGAAATAAAACACTTATTTATTTTTCTAATCCAGGAATAGCGGCTCCATTCATTATAGATGTTATGGAAAAACATGGGATATTGCGAATTAATGAAAAGAAAAATGATAATTATATTTGTTACTATTGTAACAAGGAAAGAAAATGTAAATCATGTAAGCCATTAAGATATATCATAATAACATCAATTTATATATCTGATTTAAATTTTGGAGAAAATGATAATATTAATAATAAAATAAATACTTTAATTGAAAAATTTAATCTTCCATCAAATGATAACGGTGAAGAAATATGTTTTTTATTTGGTTCAAGAATTATTTCAGAATCATATACTTTAAAAGAAATTAAAGATATTTGGTTTTTTTCAATACCAGATTCTATATCTGAAATGGAACAAATCATAGCTAGAGCTATAAGAAATTTTTCTTATTCGGATATTAATATTACTGTTAAAATTAGAATATTAGCTGCAGTCACAAAAGATTTTAATGTTAAAGAAAAATTATCAATTTTAGAACGTGAAACAACCGATCTAAACTCAAATAAAAAAATAATTAAATTTAAAGAGAAAATTGAAAATAATAATTTTCCGTTTGATATTAAAAAAGTATTTTATATGGAATTTAAAAATAAAGAGATCGATACAATTTATAATATTTTTAAAAAAATCAGTGTTTATAAAGATGAATCAATTCATAAAGATTTAGAACTTTTATATTTAGTAGAAATTTTAAGAAAAATTTCTTATATCAAATCTAGATTTGGATTTGAAGAAATATTTGAATTAATATCAGATGAATTGATTGATCGTGAATCAGTTTTAATTCATATAAAAAAAATTTTAGATGATAAAATAATAGTTTACAATGAATATTTTAAAATTTGTTTTTTGATAAAAGAAGATAATTTATTTCTCACTGTGCCTGTAATTTTAAAAACAAAAGAAAATATTTATAAAATAAAACTTTAAAAGATTTTAAATATAAATGTTAAAATATAAAATATTTATAATTACAATAAAAAGAAATAAAAATAGATATGAAAAGATAAAAAATAAATTACTTGAACAAGGTTTTACAGAAAAAGAATTTGAAATATTTTTAGGAGTTGATTATAAAGAAATTACAAAAAAAACATTAAATAAAATTATTTCATGGTATGGATATTTTTCACCAAAAGCGGTTATTGCTTGTGAAGCTTCTCATGTACTTTTAATGGAACATATATCTAAAAATGAAAATATCGATTATGCTATTATTTTAGAAGATGATACTTTTCTATTAAAATCTGAATTTTTAAAATATAAAAATAAATTAGAAGAAATAATAAATGATAATATGTTAATTAATTTTTCTAATACTGATTTTGTAATAAAAAAAAATAAATATCAAAATTCATCTGATTTATTTATTAATTCTGAGATGGTTTTAGCTTTAGATAGTTATATTTTAACAAAAAAAGGATGTGAAAATATATATAATTATTTTTATACAAATAAATTATGTTATCATATAGATTTTGAATTATCATTTATAAAGGATATTATAGATTTCCAAATTATCTATTTTAATAAAAAAATATCTGAAAATATAAATAGATATGAAAGTTCTATGGTTGAAAACCATAATAAAATTTTCATTTTAAAATATTTACAAAATACCGAATTGTATAAAATATTCAATACCCCATATTTGGAAATTAATTCTTTTCTTTTTAATTTATATAATACAATAGTAATATTTTTTACAATTATTTTAACATTGTTATGTATTTTATATTATAAATATTATAAATTTAGTTTTCAAAAAAATAAATTATTGTTTTTATTAATATATTTTATTATATTGTTTTTATTAGTTTGGGATATTTATTAAAATATTTTAATTAAAAAATTTTTATTTAAAAATATGGAAAAAAAAACATTTATAGAATTATCAGAAAAAAAAATTGATTACATCAGAGAAGAATTAGATGAAAAAAAACCTAGAAAATATCAATTTTTATCTGTTTTGATTATATCAATTATAATATTTTGTTTGAGTATTGTTTTTTGTATATTGCAAAATTTTGAATGGAAACCTATACTGAATTTAAATAAATTTAAAAGGATAAAAAAAAATCTTAATTCATATAATCAAATTATTAATGAAAAAATTGGAATTGAAATCAATAAAGGCAAAATTGTTTTAGCAAATTCAAATGCAATAAATTTTAATTGTTTAGATTTTGATACATATTATTCACCTGGAAGAATAAACAGTGATAATTATTTACCAGAATTTATTAAAAGAGGAAATTCAGGGCCATGGATTGTAAGAAAAGCTGATAAAATAGATGAATCAGCTCTTCAATTTTGTCAATATCTTATAACTAAATATTCAACAAAAGATTCAAATATCATAACATGCGGCCCAGATATGTTTGAAAAGTTAGGATTCAGTGGTTATTTTATTGAAAATTCACCTTGTGAAGATGCATTAACAATTATCAATAATGTTTAACAATTTTGATATTAAATAAAATTTTATTATATTAATATTTAAAAATTTAAAAACGTATTTTTACATCTCTTGATAATTGGCTATAATCTTTAAAAAATGATTTATTTGATATTATTGCTGTTAATTTGTATTTCATTTCATAATTATTTAGATAAAATTTAACAATATTAATAATATTTTTAAAAAAAATATTATCTGTTATTGTATAATAAAACATCAATGTACTGTTATCATTTATTGATATATTCATATTACTTATATAATAAGCCAATCCCAAGCTTTTGAGTTTTATTTCTAAATTGCATTTTAATATATCTAAAAATTCTTTTGAATATCTTTTAGTTTTAATAGCTAAAATTAAAAAATCATAATTGGTTTTAATATAATAAATTTTATTTTTAATATCGATAGAAATTTTTGATATTAATTCATTTTTATTTTCTTTATTATAAATTTTTTTTAAAGTTGTTTTATAATTATTACTTTTAAAATCAAATAAAAAATAAATAATTGAATTAATAATAAATATTGGATCATTGTTATAATTATAATGATTTGATAAAATTTTATCAGTTTTATCATTAAATGAGATATATTTGATATTTGATATATTAAAACAATAATTTTTTTTTAAAACATTATATGGTTGATCAAAATTTTCATAATTATTATTTATATATGACATCTTCAATAAATATTCATAATCATATTGAATATTTTTTATAAAATATTTTTCATCGTAAATTGTTTTTTTATTATAAATATAATCTCTTTTAATATTAATTATATAATCATTGTTAATAATTTTTTCTTTTAATAATTTCATAAAATCAAATATTAAATCTTTATATTTAAAAAAAAATGAATTATACGTATATTTATTACTTAATATTTCATTTAATATATTTTCATGTATTGTATCGATGATAAAATAATCGATAATAATTTTTTTAAAATTTTTTTTCGTTAAAAATAAAAAATTTTCATTTTTTATTAAAGTTAAAAAAGAATATAAATATGTAAAATCATTAAAAATAAACATAATCAAATATTGTGTATGAGAAATTTTATATGAATAAAAATATTCACTGTATAAAATATTTAGAATTGATATAATATAATTTAATTCATTGTATTCAAATGTATCAATAATGAAATACAAAAAAGCATATTTATAATTACCATAATAAATTATTTTATTTTTTAAATCATCGTAATTAATTTTTTGATTAATATAATTATTTAGATCTGATTTTTGATTTTCTATATCTGAAAACAATTCTTTAATTAATTGTAAATTTTTTTTTTTTGATTTTTTAAAAAAAATAGAAATATTTTCATTATTTATTTTAATAGGATTTGAAATATATTTTTTTATTTCTGAATTTTTATTTTTAAATGTTAAATTATTCCCACAATTAGAAAATGATTTGCCATGATTTAATAAAAAATAAATCACTGAACCAATATTACAAGCAGAATTTCTATATATATATTCATTATTTATTTCATTGATATAATTTTTTATATCTGAATTATTTAAATTTCTTGAAAGATTTATTTTTTTTTTATCATTTGAAAAAAGAATATTTTTTAAAAAAACTAATGTTTCATTTTCATTTAAAATTTTTTCATCTGTAAAATTACAATCTATAGTCATGAAATCTGCACCAGTTGAAGCGTTGTATGATAAATTTGCATTGATATATTTATCAAAAATAGCATGTTCATATATATGTTGTAATCCTATTATTCCTATTTTATCTTCTAATATAGAACCATAATTTAAAAATTTTATAGTTAGATCAAAATACACATCGTGAATCAAATCATCGATAATATATAAGTTAATATCATTTTTTAGTTTAATTTTTTCTATACTTGGCATTTATTTTATTTGATAATATATTATTAAAAGAAGGATCATTAAATAATTTAGTTTTATTCGATAAAGCAAAGATAAATTTATCAGTATTTATTAAAGTAAATTTTTTATTTTTATTAAAAAAAATTATCAACGGTACACTAAAATAAAAATTTTTTTTTACTGCATGCGATGGAATTTTAATTTTATTAATATTGATATAAATAAAATTATTACTATTATTTGTAAATTCTATTAGTGTTTTGATTACAGTACAAATATGACAAGAATCACTATAATACAAAATATATTTTTCTTTTTTTAATTTATATTCTGATATATCTGATAATAAATGAGACGTAAATTTCATATTATGATTTCTTTGATTCATTTTTTCATAAATACCATTTCCATAATAAACATCATTATATTTATCTCTTTCATCATAATAAACATTATCATATTTATCATTTTTAATTTCTTGTATTGTCTTTTCTTGATTCATTTAATAAATTTGTTTTTAATAAATTGAAAATTAAATTAAAATATTTGAAATATTAAACTATTTATAAATAAAATTTTATAAATAAAAATTATAATGGATTTCACAGATAGTTCAGATGATGAAGATGAGATTATCGATTCAGATTTTGATAATAATATTTTATCCGATGAAGAAGATAATGAAACTATTATTGATGATAATGAATTAGATGAAGCAGAAGAAGATAATGAAATTGATGATAATGATGATAATGAATTAGATGAAGAAGAAATTGATGAAGAAATTGATGAAGAAATCGACGATCAATATAATGATATTGACGATGAAAATATTGATGAAAATATTGATGAAATTATTGATGAAAATATTGATAAAAAAAATAATAAATATCTACAGCATAAAAAAGATAATATAGAAAATTTTTCTCCTAATGCAATTATTTCTTTATTATGTAGATCTACAGAATTTATAAAAAAAGGTGGGCATTTATTAATTTCAGAATTAGAGGGTTATAAATATCCAGATATAAGTGAAGAATCTTATGCTATTGTAGGGATATTATTAGATCTTTTACCATTTGAATATATTTGTAATAATAAAAAAATAAATATTAAAAAAGAAAGATTAATTTTAACTTTAAAAATTGTATTAAGATGTGTAGAAAATGATACAAATATTTTCTTTAAAGAAAAATTTACAAAAGATTTTCCTATTTTAAAAAAAAATCTTTTTAATGATTATATTTCAAAAGAAGAATTGGATGAAATTAAACAAGTAAAAAAAAAATATAATTTAATTTAATTTAATTTAATTAAATTAATATGGGTTCAGGGCCTTCGTATCATATTAAACATGAACATGGTTTACTCAAAAAATTTGAAGATGGGCAATTAATATTTTCAACACCGTATTATGAAATGCTTGAATTCGGCGATGATGGTATGGTTCAAATGGAAAAGAATGAAATTAAAAATAAAAAAAAAAAAATTTATGATTTTTGTATTATAGGATTAGAATCAAATTTAAATAATTGTGGAAGTTTATTTTATCCTGATGAGATGAAAGAATTTACTTTTAATCTAAGTTCTGAAGATTGTAAAACATTTTATTATAGACCAGGTGGTATATTTACTAATCATAAAAGAGATCCATTGGATATATATTTACCAAATATGGTTAAAAATGGAAAAAAATGCGAAGTAACATATAACGATTATGATTATAATGATAATAGTTTGCATAGATGTTGTTTTACTGATGTTAAAGAATATTGTAATAAAAATCTTATTAATAATTATACTACAACTCATTGTGATATAATTATGTCAGATGAATGTATGAAAAATTACAATAATCCTAAATGTATTCTTTGGTTACAAAATTCAAAATATAGAAAAAATGATTTGGCTTTAAAAATTTATGCTGATTATTGTAGTAAAAATTTTGATTCTGAAGCTTGTTCATATTTTTGTTTAGCAGCTAGAGAATATAATATTAATGATTCATATTGCGATCAAAGTTTGATTAAATGGTGCAAAAATAATAAAACACATATTAAATGCAATTGCTTATATCCTCCTGATAATTTAATTTCAGATTATCTTACTTCATTAGGATCTAAAGAATGTTGGTTTAAACCATGTTCATCCGAAGTTGATAGTAAATGGTTAACAATAGAAAATATAAATAATAAAAAAAAATGTAAAATTAATTCTTGTTTGATTAACATGGGTGATGTATTATTAACTAAAGAGGCTTCAATAGAATTAGTTAATGATTGTATTTCTGGTGTTAAAATATCCGCTGAAAGACAACATCTGATTGGGAAAAATAAAACATATTTAGGAAAAATTGAAAAAATCTATACTCCTGGAATTTTAACAAATTTAGAATTATTATTAATTACAATTTCTGGTTTGATGTTGATTTTATCAAGCAAATAAACTATTGTATTAATTTAATTTTAGTTACATATTTTGGTTTAGTAATTTTTATCGCATCTGGATCTTTTATATAATCTTTGATATAATATAATAATTTATCAAAAAGCATTCCAGCGGCTATGCATATGTTTTTCAATTCTAAAAAAACATCATCATTGTTATCCAAACTTTCAACAATTTCTAAAATAAAAGATAACAAATATTCAATAAAAATATCTTTAATTGAATTATTTATATCAAATCCAGCATTATCTTCTAAATTTGAAATAAAATTTATAAAAAGATCTTTATTTAATAATTTAAAAATAATCAATTTAAAAGAAATTTCATCATCAAAAATTAAATTAAATATTGTAGAAAAAAAATTAACTTGATCTTTTGTAATATTCTCCCAACCGGTTTCTTTAATTTCATCAAAAGTTTTTTTAATTTTATAATAAATTTCAGATATTTTATTTAAATCTTTTTCTTGTATATCTGTATTATCTTTAATTATCTTTATAATTTGATAAATTTTTGGATTTATATTAGAATTATTTTTTATTTGTTCATTTATAATTTTTAAATTAATTAATTCATTTAATGAATTAGATTCTTCAGATTTTTTATTAATTAAGCCTTCGTTGTTAATTTCATTAAAAATATTTTTTACTGATTCAAAATCTGAACTACAATCTTTAAAAATATTTATCAATTTATTTACTAAAATATTAATATTATTAATTTTTTCTTCTTTACTATTGGTACTATGAATGAATGTTAATTGTTCAATTAAATAAAAAATTATATTGGTAAAAAAATCAATTATATTTTTTTTAGTAAATGATATTCCAATTTTTTTTATATAGACATCGTGATATACTTTATCAAAATCGATATCATTCCAATTTATTTCTTCCTTCAAATAATATTTATTTTTAAAATCTTGATCATCATCTATGATTGTTGTTCGTATTTTAGATTTATAAATTTTATTATTAATTTTTGACATTTCTTCAAATTTGGATAAATAGTATTCTAATTTTTCAGAATTATTGATAATATTTTTAATAAAGTTATTTATAATATCATATAATCGTTTTTTAATAATTATTTCTCCGGATATATCTAATGATAAAAGAAAATACAATACTTCTATAGTTGATTCTTTTGTGATATTATCAATATATTTTTCTAAAAATGAATCATTTATTTCATCAAGTTCTTCATTTATTATTTTTCCAAAATCTATTTTATGAAGTTTTTTTGTAATAGTTTTTGCTAATTTAATTCTAAAATTCTTTAAAAATAATATATCAATTATCTTTCCCAATAATTCTGGTTTTTTATAATTTTTACTATTATATATAATATCCATAAATTTATCATTGATTTCTTTCGATTCTATATGACTTTTTATTAGATAATGTTCTAATGAGGAATATGATTGTAATCCTTTACAATTACAAATAATTTTTTTATATATTTCAAGCAATTCTAATTTATCATAAATATCGTTATTTTTTAAATCATATATATTTTTTAATGTTGCTTTATTTTTATACATAAAACTAAACACACCCAATTTAATTTTATCCATTGAATTTATATATTCGTCATTACTCCAATCATTATAATTTTTTTTATTATCAATAGTTGGTTGAATAAATATATCATAAATGAAACTTTCATCGTTTTCATAATTTAATTTCTTCAAAGATTTTTCACAATTATTTTTTATAATAATTTTCATTACTATTTTAACAAAATCTAAATAATTTCTTTTAATTGATGATGAAGATGAAGATGATGATATTGATGATGATGACATTATAATAAATATAATAAATTTGAAAAATATTAAATATATTGAAAAAATATAAATGTTATATAAATATTATATAAAAATAAGATAATAAATAATGTACTCTCCAGAAAACAAAAATTTTTTTAATATTTATAATGAAAAATTTTCAAACAGATTAATAGAAAATAATTCTATTATTTGTTTATTAAACAAAATTCCAAATAATTTAAATAAAAAAAATTTTTTTAATGAAGAAGAAGAAAATATAATGATTGATAAAAAAAATAAATTAATTTTAAAAATTGAAAAAAAAATAAATTATTATTATGATAAAAATATTTTATATGAATATATTAAATCAATTTTATTATACAAAGCACAAAGAATTTTTTTTAAATTTTTTAATGAAAAAAATATTGAAACAAATAATTATAGTAATAATTGTAGTTTTATTTATTTATTAGAAGATTCAATTTTCTCTAAAAAAAATTTAGAAACAATCAAATCTATTTTTGATAATGAAATAAAAAATAATTTTATTTCAAATAATTATTTTATATATGATAATATAAAAGATAGCGATGAATATAATATTTATTTAAATGATGAGTATTTATTATCAGATATCTATGAAAAAAAAAAAGAATATTTAGAATCCATTTTATATATTGTATTTTTAATGTATAAGCATTCTATTATTGATATAAATGAATATTTACAATTAATAATTCATACGAAAAATAATATTAAATCTAAAATTATTTTAAACAAAAACCCTGTTATAGAAAATGAATTAAAATTGTTGTCTTATATTTTTATGAAAAATTATTGTATTGTAAAAAATAATAATTTAAATAAAATTCCAAAAATTACTGAAACTTTTAATAAAAAATTTATTTCAAATATTATAAATAATTATAAATGGTTACAAATATATTATAAATAAATTTGCATCATTAAATAAGAATAAATTTATAAATATGCTTATTTTGTTTTTTATTATTGTTCTTTTTATTTTAATTTTCAATATATTGATACCAACAATCATTGAAAGATATAAATTAGAAGAATTGATATTTTCTTCCGATAAAGGAAATACATTAAAAAAAGTTTCTTGTATCAATGGTTATTGGTTTTATTTAGAAAAATCTATTTTTGGTTTAAAATTAAATTATTTTATTGATTCAAATGGTTATATATTAAAATGTGAAAAAACAATTGATAATAATAAATTTAAAACATGTGGAGAAAACGGTGAATTTAATAATAGATACAATCCTTGTTATTCTGTAATAACTGAACTTCTTTTTTTAAAAAATATAAAAAATTAAATTCTTAATAATATTTTATTTCAAAGCTGAATATAATATTTTAAAGTGTTTTTTCAAACTTATTTTTTTCCTATTGTTTTTATTATAATGTTTTAATAAACAATAAAAAAATTTATTATTTATCAGTTTATTTATTATTTCATTATTATATTGATATAATAAAAATTTTAAAAAGACTTTATCTAATTTTTTTTCATAATATTCAATTATTATTTGAAAAAAAATTATAAAAGCTAATTCAATTTGTTTTTCTAAAGATAATTTTTTTAAATTATTTTCATTAGAACTTTTCTCGTAAAAATAATTAAATAAAATTAAATTTTTGATTTTATTATTAAACCATAAAGATATTCCATTAAAATTATTTTGGCAAAAAACAATTAAATTACTTGAAATATTTAAAATTGATTTAAAGTTTTCTATTTCATCAATATTTATTTCAATATCTAATACTGTTTTACTAAAATCAATTATTTCTTTATAATTAATTTCTTTCAAAGAAATATTTTTTAAATAAAATATTAATCCATTAATTCTCATTTCGATAAATTCATTATTTGTATAATTATTATTTTTTATTTTTTCTATGTTATTTTTACAATTATTTACTTTTATAAAATTATTAAAATTATATTCATTTAATATCTCTGATCTATATTTTATTAATAAATTTTTAGAAATTTTTGGAATATTATTATATATTATATTTCTTAAATATTCAATTAAAATTATATTATTTAATTCTAAAATTATATTTGGAATTTCAGATTCTTTGAAAATTTTTATCCTCATATGCAAACAATCCATGTTATAATTATACAATCCATGAATTATAAAATATTCTTTTGTTGTAAAAAACTTTTGACAAGTTATATTTAAAAGTTGTTTTTTAAGTTGTATTTTTTTATTATTTTTTATTTCTCTTAAATTTGAAAGAGTGTATATCGATTCAAAATTATCTTCAATTATTATATTATTTTTGTTTTCATATGAAATTATATCTGTTTTATTATTTTCAGGAAAAAATGATTCTGATTCATGGATATCATTAATTATAGTATCTTTGTGTTTTTGAATATATTTTTCTATTAAGTTATAATATTTATCTTCTTCAAAATCCTTATCATCATCATCATAATCTGAATCTGATTCATTTAAATATTCATTTTCTGATTCAGATTCATTTTCAATTTCATTTTCAATTTCATTATCAAATAATAAATTATCATGATTTTTAAAAATTAATTTTTCAGTCATTGTGAATATTTTATGTAATTTTATAGAAATAATATTTAATTTAAAATTAAAATTTTCAATTTTTTTATCAAAATTATTTAAATTATTTATAAATTTGTTTAAAGCTTTAATTTTATTATTCATCTATAAAAATTCAATTTTATATTCATTTATTAGTTTATTTTTATTAATATATTTATCATTTAAAAACGAAAGAAGTACTTTAATTTTATCTTTATCAATATCAGAAAAATTATTATTAAAATCAATATTGAAAGGCAAAATGTTTTTAAGATTGATGAGAAATGTTTTTTTTATATTTTGTTTTTCATTTTTTTCAATATAAAAAATATTAAAATATTCTTTGATGATATCGATTATAAAAAATCCTATTGAATTTTTATTTAAATGTATCTTTTTAATAGGATAATAATATTTAGTTTCATTGGTAATATTTAAAATATGATTTTTATAATAAATTGCCTTATGATCTAATATTATATCATTTTGTTCTTTTTTAAATTTTAAAATATTAATATTTAAAATTTTTTTAAGAATTGTATCTTTTTCATTTATAGATAAATAAGATATGGTAAGATCATCTTTATAATCGAGTTTATTTATTTTTTTTATTAAATGTAATTTATTTTGAATGATTAAATAAAAATTAATTTTTTCTAATAAAATTTCTTTATCAGTATAATATTCTGATACGGTAGATTCTTTAATAAAAACTTCATCAACATCAAAAAATACTCCTGATAAATTTAAATTAAAAATTTCTTTAATATTTTGAATATCGATAGATTCATCATTAGCAGTATAAATTACATAATTTTTAGCTATTTCAATTTTATTATGTTTATTAACTAATAAGAAATTATTAACTTTATCTATATTTTTTAATAATGAATCTTTGAATATTTTTCTAGTTTTTGTATTTTTTTTTAAAAAAATTTTTTCTTCATCTAATGTTAAAATATTATTTTCATACGATAAAAAATCATTTTTCGAAGAATCATCATTTAAAGATTCATTTTTATTATTTAATAATAAATTTATTATATTTTTTCTATCATATTGATACGGTGTTTGACTTTCTGAATTAAATAATAAATTAATTTTATCTATTAACATTCCTATTTTATTTTTTTCCAAAATTATTCTATATTGTTTGAAAACATGAAGATAAGGATCCAAAACAGAATCATTTTTATCATTTAATTCCAAACAAGATTTATATATAGGAGTATCAGATTTTGATTTTTTATAACAACAAGGTAAACAAATATTATATCCTTGATAAATTTCTTTAATAAATCCTATATATTTTAATTCTTCATTAGGGCAATATAGATAATCGTTTTTTTCTTTATCTAAATATATAATAATATCTTTATCGATTTTATTTTCTAAAAAATTATTTTTTTTTGTATAATTAACTAAATTAATTTTTGATACATCTAAAGAAACCATTTTCCTCAATCCTTGACAATATCTTGAATAATATCTATTGCCTTGTTTTTTATCTATTATTGAGAAAATAACATTATTTTTATTTATCTGATATCCTATAATTAATTTAGTTAAATATAAAAATAAATCGATATTTAATTTGTATGCTTTAAAGCAAATATGATTACTTGCACTTATTATATTAATTGTTTTTGATCTATCAATAAAAATATTTTTTGTTTTTTTTGTTGGTTCAATAAAAAAATTATTTTCATAATCTATTATAATAATATTTTTAAATGTTAAATTAAAACTCACTTTAGTATTTTTTTTAATATTTTTTTGAATTAAAATAATTTCTTTAAATTCTTTATTTGATAATAAGATATTTTCATATTTTTCCAAATCATAAATATAAATATTATTATTTTCTATATTAAAAATTTGATTTTTAGTATTTTCATCATAAACTATTATATTATATGAAACGATATTTTTATAAAAATTATTATCTTCTTCTGAATTTAATAAAATCAAATCATTTCCAGTTAACAATATTATATTATTATAATTTTCATTAATTATTTTATTAAAAAAATTTATATTCTGATTTATGTATGTTAAATTATATAATGGATTTATAGAAAAAATATTTTTATCGAGAATTTCAGTTTTTAAATTTAAATCGAAAAATTCCAAAGCATCATTATTGAATAAAGTTTTTGAAAAATTATAAATCTTTTCCGATGATATACCATTTGAACAAAGTGTTTTATATTTATAATTATCTTCATCGATAACACAAAAAAGTGCTAATGATGTTATATTTTTATAAATTTCATAAATAATTTTTTCTTCTTTAACTTTTTTATAATGTAGATTTATGTTAAATGGATTGAATATACTATCATTTTTATTTTCATAATCAATATTTCCGTACAAAGAAAATACTAAAATTTTTTTTAATGTTTTTAAAATATATTTTTGAATATATCCTCTGATTTCTTCAATATTTAATGTTAAAAGAATATGTTCTTCAATTATTTCTATTTCATCATTGAAAAACAATTTTGGATTTTGATTAAAAAAATATTTAAAAAATTTATATTCTTTTGATTCTTTGATATTTTCATTATCATATGATAAAAACAAAGTTTTATATATTTTTTCTTCTTTATTATAAATAAAAATTATTTGAGGCGATATATTATATTTCATTTCATTTAATTTAAAAAATATTTTTTATTTTTCTTAAATGGACGAAAGTTGTATATCTGATTTTTTTTTTAAATTATCTATATCTCAGTTATTTATGGCATGCGTAGGATGTATAATTGAATTTATCAGATTATGTGTTTTGAATTATCTAATTAAATATTTTATCAGTGAAGAATTTATTAGAAAATATGGAATTTATATTCAACCTGTGATATCATCTATTTTATTATTTTTTGTAGGTGCTATAGTGCATAAATTATATACAAAAAAAATTAATTTTATAGAACATTTATTTAATTATGCTGTTATTGGATTACTAGTATTCCTTTTGATGTTTTTGCTTATATTCTTTATTTATAAAAAATATAAAAATAAAAAATATTCTAAAATGCTAAATAAATAAAATTTATTATAAATATCTGATTAATTTTTGATTAAATTATAATTAAATTTTAATCAAATTCTAATATTTTATCATCAATTTTTAAAGATCTATATCCTTCTTTGAAGAAATTTACAGTTATATTATTACTTGATTTTTTATCTAAAGATCCAGATCCAGATGAATTTACTGAATCAGAACTATCTTGTTTACATAATTCACCCAATTTATCAATCAATTCCAAATATAATATATATTTACAATCAGCATCTGTCAATCCTACTGTATTATTATCAAAATTTGATTTTTCAATCTTTTCTAATAAAACAATTATATTATCTGATAAATGCCCTCTATTTCTAATTAATTCTGAATATATAAATTTATCAACCGTATATAAAATAAAATCTTTTTTATTAGAAACTGAATTATATTTATCAAAAAGTTTATCAATCGCATTTGTATTTATTTGATCTGATTTATCAATTGATTTATCTAAATAAAATAATTTATTAAAAAGTTCTTTTTTTTTTTTAATATCAGTAAATGAATCATTTTCATTTTTAATTAATTCTTTTATCAGATCTTCGTAATCTTTAGATAATTTAATTTTTCCATTTAATAAAAGATGATTTATATTATCATTTTCTAATAATTCGTTAAATATTTCTAAATCTTCCTCAGAGTATTTATTATTGATTTGGATTCCAGTATTTGAAATTAATTTATTTTCAATATTATACTGAGCATCTGAAATTAATTCATTTTTAGTACCACCTGTATAAATATTTTCAATTTCAGATAATAAAGAAATTTTATTATTTTCATTATTATTTTTAAGATTAGTTGAATTTTTTTTTTTAATACAATTTAAAACAAATGTTTTATTTTTTATATCATAAAAGGGAAAAGTGAATTTGTGAGTACTGTCATATTTATTTATTATTGTTAAATAAAAATTAATAAAAAAATATAAATAATCTTTTTCTATTAAATCAAAACTTTTAATTATCTGATATTGAAGAAGATTGATTGAATTTGATTTTAAATTATCATTAAAAAATTTATTTAAAAAAACAGAACTTTTTAAACATTTATAATAACTTTCAATCAAACAATCATATAATACGGTTGAAAAAAATTTATTAAGAATACTAATTGGTATTTTGCTTTCATCGGATTCAATACATAACGGTGATATATATTTTTTTTTATCTATATAAACAAAAGATAAATCAGATAAAATTATTTTAATTTTTTTAATTAATAAATTTTTATTTGAGAAAAAAATTCTTTCAAAAACAATTATTTTAAGATTTTTTATATATTTATCTATTTCGAGGTTTTCATTGTAAATTGATAAAATAAAATCTTCATCGTTTTTATTAAACAATTTTAAATATCTGAGATTGTTTTTTATTTCAGTTATATAATAATTAAAGACAATATTTGTTATTTGATCCATAATATATAAAATGAATTCAGATTTTAAAAATTATTTTGAATTTAATATAAAAAATTATATTGAAATAATTAAAGAAAAAGAAAAAAATAATGATTATATTTTATTTCAAAGTCAACTTCCTAATATTGATAATATTCAATTAAATATCCAAACAGGAAACAGCAATCCATGTGTTCTTAATTGTAATTATTATTTAACATATGGTATTTTACATGAATTTTTACAACTTTTAATAAATACTGATTTTAAAACATTAGAATATTTTTCTAAAAATATTTTAGATAGAAAAGAATTATCAAATAAAAAATTAATTAAAATTTTAGTTAAAAGAGAAAAATTAATTGAAAAAAATATAATAAGTTTTGATTTCTCTAGTAATAATTTTTTCATTTCTGATAATTTAAAAAATTTTAAAAAAGGCAGTGAAATTAAAAATATAACTACGTTGTATAATTGCAATAATATTAAAATCAATGTATTAAAAATATTTGATACGGATGTTGATGAAAAAAGTATTTTTTTAATAAAATTACCAACAATAATATCAATAAATATTATAGATTTATTAAAATTATTATCATATGTTTTTGATAATGTAATAATTTTTAAATTAGTTAAAGATTCATTTTTTAAAGATTCATTTCATGTTTGTTGTAAAAATATATCAATTTCTAAATATAATCATATTAGAGAATATATTAAAAAATTTTTATCTAGGTATCCTGTTAATAATGAAATAAATTTAAAAAAAATATTAAATTTTAATTTAAATAATCATTCAAAGCAATTTGAAAAAATATTACAGAATTTTTCTATTAATTTAGAAATTTTAATTTTTATATTTATATTTGAATTAAAAAGTAATCTTGAAATAGATATTAAAGAAACACGTAGAAATCCAGATAGATGGAAGTATCTCGATTATTATAATGATTGTATTTTAACATAATAAATGGAAACTGATAAAATATTATTAAAAAATTTTAATTATCAAATATCAAAAGATCCAGATGATGATTTTGAATTCACCGATATAATAAAAAAAAATTTTAAAACAGAAAGTTATAAAGATATTTTAACTTTTTTATCTGATGATAAAAAAAAAATATTCAAAGAAAAATATTTTGATCAGTATATAAATAATATATTCATATCGTATTATGAAAAACCAGATGTTAAAATAGACACAATGGGTTTATTTTTAAAAGAAAAATTTTATTATGATTATTTATTTATAAAAAACAATGAAAGATTTAATTTCCATTATGAAAATATAAATATTTATGAATTAACTTTATTATATAAAGAAATTATTTTATTTATGCAAAAAAAAACTAAAGATATAATTTTTTTAAATGATAATATTATAAGTTTAACTAATCAAACGAATTTTGATAATAATACTATCATAGATATTTTGAAAATTAAAAATAAAAAAAAATTATCGAATAAAACTTTAATTGATTCATATTTAATTGAATTTGAAAATGCACCTTTTTCATATAATAAAAAAATAAATTTTTTATTTTTTTTAAGAAAATTTCCTTTATTTAAAAAATTATTTAATCATTATTTAAGAAATAATTACACAGATATTTTTAATTTTATTAAAGAAAATAAATTAGATAATTTTATATACGATGAAGATTTGGATAATATTAATAATGAAAAAATTATTAATAAATATAATATTAATAATAATGTTATTTTTTCAAAAAAAAATACAAATAATGTAAATTTCTTTCCTATGTTATTTGATTTTGATAATATAAAATATATTTATAATAATATTTCACATATTAATCAAACGAATGTTAATTTTAAAAATTTTTTTATAAATTTTGATTTCTTAACTGATGATTTTATATCTATTTTTAAACAAAAATTTAACGATGAAACGATAAAAAATTTAAATATATTAGAATATGGTTTAAAAAATTATCCTTTTGGTGAATTTAATTTTGTTATAATTAATGATTTTGATAAATTGAAAACAAAACTCACACATAACGATTTAATTACTTCGAAAGAAAAATCAACTTTCTTTGATTATGTACTTGATATTTTTTGTTTGATTTTCAAATATAATAATATTGATTATGATTCTATTCATACCGTAGATACAGAAGATATGAAAATTTATATAAGTAATTATTTTTTAAAATTATTTTTTTATTATAATTTTTTTAATCTTAAGAAATTTTCAAATAACAGTGATAAATTTAAAATTGAATTTTTCAATAAAATAAAAAATTTTAAAATATTTCTTAATCAAAAAAGCCAATTTTTAAATTTTAATTCTTTTCAAAATTTTTTGATTGATATAACAATGGTTAATGATTTGATTTTTTCATATATATTATTCACTGATAAAAATTTTTTTAATTTAATAAATACTTATATAGAAGAATTAAAATTATTTTTCAGTATTTTATATCAATATAAGAATTATTCTGTTTATCCATTATTAATTTTTTTAATAATGTCAAATAATAAAATTAAAACCATTAAAGAATATATCGTTAAAGATAATTTAATTTTAAAATGGCTAGATGAATATTTTGATGTTGTTTATAATAATAAAGATATTAAAAAAATTATATTAAAAAATTAAATTTCTTTCAATATGATTTGTTTATTATCTATTGTTAAATAATTTTTTTTATTATTTATAAGATACGAAATAAAATCATCTAAATCTATTAAACATGGTTTAAAATCAATTAAATAAAATTCGGAATCCATTGAAAAATAATTTTTCATATTAGTAAAATAATTATTTATGTTATTAATTTTTTCAGGATCAATTGAATTATATTTTATTTTTAAATCTTTAACCAGAGAAATAAATGTCAAACAAAGATCAAAAATATCATTAAAATGATTTGAAAATAATTCGATCAATAGATTTTTATTTATTGATTTGTTTTTTAAAATATGTTCAAATTTTTTTTTATTAATTTGTATTTTTTGTATTCCTTTAAAATAATCTGTTTTATTAAAAATAAATGTTAATATTGAAATATTCTTAGATAATGTATTATTTTTTAAAAATATCATATCATTTAAAATTGATGAAAAATTATTTTTAATTAAAATATATGGATCATTTGATTTCATTAAAGAAAATAATAAAATATCTTGATCGTCAGAAAATAAAACATTGATTTTATCCAAATATTTTTCTTCAATGTATTTTATAATATATATTTCCGCATCAAAAATATCTGAATATATTATATTATCATTTGTGATTTTTTTTTTTGAAATTAATTCGTTTAAAATATATTTTTGATGTAATTTAATATTATATGTATTGATAAAAAGAGAAAAAATATCTTTTTTTGTTATTATTGTATTAATTTTATCATCAATTTCATTTTGTAAATTGATTTCATTTACAATTTCTTGATCAAAAATACCACTTTCATTTGATATAAATTGACTATCTTGATTATTTTCAGTAACAGAAGATAATATTTGATTATCTTGATTATTTTGATTATTTTGATTATTTTCAACAATAACAGATATAGTTTGATTATCTTGATTATCTTGATTATTCTGATTATCTTGATTATTCTGATTATCTTGATTATTCTGATTATCTTGATTATTCTGATTATCTTGATTATTCTGATTATTTTCAACAATAGCAGATATAGTTTGATTAGAAATTACTTGATTTTCTTTTTCAATAGTTAAAACAGATTGAACATTATTAATATCGAATCCTAATATATCAATTGATAATAATGAAACTTCTTCATGATTCTCATCTTGTATTCGAGTAATAAAATCTTCATTTAAAATTTTTATATATTCTTTATATTTTTCAAAATCTATATTGGATTTTTGATTTCCATGTAAATTAAGCACATCTTTTATTTTATTATTAATTTTTATCGAATCAAATTTATTTTCAATACAATATATTTTATTAATTATTATTTTTTTTAATTTATTTTTATTAATATCTTTTTGATTATTTCTTAAATTTTGTAATTGTTTTTTTCTTATATTATCTTCAGGATCTATATATATTAAAATCTTTTTTGAAATCGTAGAACATTTAGTAATAAAATTAGAAATTCTATTAATAACTTCATTTATATTACTCGATGTACATAGTGTTTGATACATTAAAATAGAAAAATCAATATGTAAAACAATACTTTCATTTTGATTATCTTTAAAGAATGATAAAATATCATTATTATCTGAAAAATTATTTATTTTTTTAATTAAATCAAAATATTCTAAATTCAATTTTAACTTATCAATTCCCATTTATATTATCTATATAATTTAAATAAATAGAATAAAATATTTTATCTATTTTATTTATATCTTTTGTTTGTAAAATTAAATTTTCTTTTAAAGATTTAGAAATATCAGGCAAGAAATCGTAATCATAAAATATTTTTAAAAGAAAATAAAATCCTAGATCTTTATCGATATATGTATCAATTAAATTATTTAATTCATTTAATTCTTTTTTTTCATATTTTACATTAGTAAAAATATAAAAATTATTTTCAAAATTTTCTATATTCACAGCATTAAAAATTTGAGTTAAATTTTTTATATCATAATTTAATAAATCATTTTCTATTATTTTAATATTATTTTTACATTCAAAAATATACGCATCAAATGATATTTCTAATGGTGAATAATTAATAAAAAATTTTATCATATATTCTTCAATTTCTGATAATGTGATATTTTTGTTAAAATTATATAAAACTTCTTCTGAATTGTTATTAATTTTATTTATGATAAAAATATTATTAATTATCGTATTTATATCTATTTCATTAACACTGGTATGAAATCCATCATTTATTTTAAATATATAGTCATGTTTTAAATTTATTTTATCAATCAAATCAAAATATGT
Organism: Acanthococcus lagerstroemiae; assembly: GCA_031841125.1. Lineage (NCBI taxonomy): Eukaryota > Metazoa > Arthropoda > Insecta > Hemiptera > Eriococcidae > Acanthococcus > Acanthococcus lagerstroemiae. The sequence goes on along the minus strand of JAJSSI010000018.1, from coordinate 203,610 downwards.
ATCTTTATTGATTTGATAATAATCCAAATCAAAACAATTTAATATTTTAGATATCAAACCAATGATATTTTTATTTTTAATTTTTAATATAGCAAAAAAAAAATCATTAAGTAAATAATTACTTATATTTTTATTAAATATAATATAAAACCAAGATATAATATTATGATTACAAATTTTATTATTTATACATGAAACAAAAAAATTTAAAAATAAAATCATTTTATTATTGTAATCATTATCTTCAATAAACGATTCTTCATCTGTAATATAATTATCTCGATTTTCATTTATAAATTCATCATAAGGAATAAATTCAATATATTCATCATTTATTATTTTATAAGTATTTTTATATTTTTGAAATATACAAACATATTCTTGAAATTCTTCTTCTTCGAAATAAAATTTATCTATATTTGAATCATTATTAAAAATATTAAAATAATATAAAACAATTAATTGTTTTGATAAATATGAAATATTAATTCTATCTTTTCTTATCAAATTATTTTTACAGCAAATTTCATTAAACAAATAAGAAAAATATATATCTTTATTTAAAATCATTTTTTGATATAAATTTTTTTTTTTGATAAAATTCTCATCATCAAATTCAAAAAAATAATTTTGATATTTGTTCCAAATTTTATTAATTGAATCAGAATCATATTTAATCAATAAATCAGATATTTTATTTGATTTTATTTCTAATAATTCTTTATTATCAATAAAATTTTTTTTAATATTAAAATAATTTAACGAATCGTTTTTAAATATATTCTTTAATATATCATCAAAAAAAAAAACATTTTCAACAATCAAAGAATTGCCAATATCAAATAAAAAAAAAAATTTTTTATTATAATTAAATAAATCAAAAACAATTAAATAGTTATCAAAAGTTTTATCTTCAGATAAATATTTAATTTTATTTAAAACTTTTTCTTTATCTGATAAATTATTTAAAAAAAAATTCATTTATTTAATAAAAAATAATATGTTTCCATGTAATTCTTTTCAAAAAAATTTACATCTTTCGGAAAGCTCTGTGAATTTCCCAATAAATATTTTTTTCAAAGAATTAAAAATAACAAATATCCTTCAACCGGAATTATTTTACAATTCTTGTAATATAGAATTATTGAATTCAATCGATCAATCAAAAACAAAATGTAAAATCTCTTTTATTCCAATAGATTTTTTAAGAGAATTTTTTAAAACAAATAATATTTCAATTGATAAATTTGAAAATGAATTTGAAGAGAAAGAAAAATATATTGAAAAACTTATTCAATTAAAATATTTTAATAAAAATTTTTTTTTACATAACGAATATAAAGGCATTCCATTATATTTATTTAGAAAAGATATTTTATATTCTAAATTAACTAAAACTGTTGATCAATGTAAAATTATTGAAGATACAACTCTTGATAATGAATTAAATTTTGATCTTTTAAAAATAAAAACTGTTAATATAAATGATATTATTACACATGATGAAAATGAATGGCTGAGTAATAATGATTTATTTAATATTATCATGCCTAAAATTTATTCATTGAAAGATAAAAAAAACAATATCGAATATATTCCTTTAATTTATTTAAAAAATAGTTTATACGATAAAAATTATATTTATTCACAATTATTGAATGAATATAATTGGAAAAAAATTAATAAAGATTATATAATTTTTATTATTTTATATAAATCACATTTCACTTCTGTTATTATTAATACAAAAATTAAAATAAATAATAAAAATAAAAAAATTGCTTATTTTTTTGATAGTTGTGGATACAATCCTAATCTTTTCAAAGAAGATACAAATTATTGGTTTATAAATAATTCATCAGAATTAAAAAGACATAAAATTTTTATTAAAGATAATAATTATTATGATAATAATACAATACCTATTCAAGCTTTAACAGAATTATTAAAAAATGAATTAGAAATTACAAATTTTGTTTTTAATACATTTTCTATTCAAAATTTTAATTCAGAATGTGGTATATTTTCAACAATGTTTTTATATTTCTTTTTAGATTTATTTAATTTTAAAAATCAAATTACTCATTTAGATCATAAATTTATTTATTTTAATATATTAAATTTAGGTTTTGATTTAACTTATAGTATGTTTAGAGGTTTATTTTTTTTTACAAAAGATGATTTAGAAAAAAATAATATTAAAAATTACGAATATTTATCTAGTCCGTATATTTATAATATCAAAAATAAAAAATTTGAAGAATATTTAAAATTATTTTATAAATCAATTAAAAAAATAGAAAAGATAAATAACAAATTACAAGAACAAAAATTTTTTTATGAAATTTTATTAAATGATATTAAAAATAATTAAAGATAATTAAAATAAAATTTAAAACATTCAATATATAAAAATTTAATATAAAAACATGTCTTTAAACAGTATCGAATCAAAATCCTCATTTATTTTAAAAAAAGTATCTTTTTCATGGTTTGATTATGAAACAAATTCAATAGATGAAATAAATAAAAATATTATTATTATTATAGATAATGATTCTGAATATTATTTTATAAATAAAAAATTACAAAAAAAAATTAATCAAACAAATATAGATATACGTATATCAATAATAAAAATCACGGATCATAAATTTTTAATAAATTATTTACAATTAATACTTAAATCAAAAATGACTATTAAAAACTTTTATAAAAAAAATAATATTGAATCGTTTGAGACGATAATTAAAAATTTTAAAAATATTATAATAAATTGTTATTCTTATAAAATTAATTATTTTTTAAGTAATATATTATTAAAGAATAAAATACAAAATTATCATTTTATTTTTCCAAATTTATCTATTAATAATGATATAAATATAGATGATGTATTAGATATTAATTTAGAAAAAAATAATTTGAATTTAATTTATTTAAACAAATTTAAATTTTTCGATGATAATGGAATTGAAAAATCAGAATTAGAATTAAAAAAATTTTATATTAACGAAAACAAAATATTAAATTCAATTATTTCAAATATTTATATTGATTTTACATTATTAATTCCTGATTATTATTCAGGAATTAATTATTTTGAATCGATATTTTTATTTTATATTTTAAAATCTAATTATTGTATAAATTTAATAGAAATAATTTCTTATTTGAATAGAAAATTAAATTATGATATTGATTTTATTAAAAATATATTAAAAAAAATTTATTGTAATTTTTTATTTGATAGCCAAATACCTATTTTAAAATTACATAAAAAAAGTAATTTTAATTTTATTTTAACTAAAGAGAATGATGAATTGCTAGAAAATTTAATATATTATAATTTTAAGATTAATAAAAAAATCTATCTAAAAACTTTATTGCCATTAGTTGTTTTAAATAAAAATAATTTAATTCAAATGAATAGTATATCATTAATAGATATGTTTATCGATTTAACTGAAAAGAGTGAATTACAAGATAAGAAAACTATAATAAACAATTATAAAATTAATTTTATAATTCCTAACAAATATAAAAAATTATCAATAAATCAAAAAAAAATTATTTTAATAAAAAATAATAATATAGAAAATAATTTGATAGAAACTAATTTTAATGAAATTTATCAAAATAGCAATGAATTAGATAACGATGAAATAAATCACGATGGATTAGATAACGATGAAATAAATCACGATGGATTAGATAACGATGAAATAAATCACGATGGATTAGATAACGATGAAATAAATCACGATGAATTAGATAACGATGAAATAAATCACGATGGATTAGATAACGATGAAATAAATCACGATGAATTAGATAACGATGAAATAAATCACGATGAATTAGATAACGATGAATTAGATAACGATGAATTAGATAACGATGAATTAGATAACGATGAATTAGATAACGATGAAATAAATCACGATGAATTAGATAACGATGAATCAGATAATGATGAAATAATAAATCATGATGAAAAAATAGAAGATAATGAAACAATAGATGAAAAATTTGATTATAATAATAATATAAATAATAACGATGATTCTATCAATGATAATTCTGATAATTCTATCAATGATAAATTTATCAACAATTTTAATGAAAATAAAAATAATAATTTCGAAAAAAAAATTAAATCAATAAATATAAAATTTATTAAAAATTACGATATAATTAATTTTAAAGATGAATTATTAGATAACAATGATTTGATCAAATATTTATTTATTTTTCATAAATCTACAATAAAAAATATTTATTTTATTATTTTATCAATATTAAAAAAAATAATTTCTAATAATGATTTAAAAACAATAATTGAATGTTTAATTGATGAATCAGTATCTCATATAAAATATTTTAATATCGAATTAAAAAATATTGATTTGAATGAATATATAGATAATCTATGTACAAAAAATGAATTAATAATTTTAAATACATTAATATCTGATATAGAAAATAATTTAAATAAAGAAAATATATTAGATAAAAATGCTATAAAAGAAAAAATTTATCATATAACGAAAATTATTTTAATTAATAGATATAAAAAATTAAAAAATAATATTATTAATTTTGATTAGAATTATTGAAATAATATAAAATAATTTATAAAAAGAAATAATATTTTATTATTAAAAGAAATTTATTTAAACCTGATTTTTTATAATTTTATTATATAAAAAATAAAATATTAAAAATTATTTATTAATAATAAATATAAATTTATTTAGAAAATCATGAGCGATTTAAAAGATTTTTTCAATGAATATTTTGAAAAAGAAAATATCAATAAAAAAATTAAAAAACATATTTTCAATGAAAAAAATTTATCTAATATTAAGTTAAAAAATGATTCAAAATTTAATTTATTAGAATCGGATAAAATTATCATTAAATCAAATAATTCAATTGAATTAATTCTTACATTAGAAATAACATTACCTTATGAAACTTTCAATGCCAATTTTAGAGAAAATTTAAAATATCTGTTAAAAAAAAATTATGAAAATAAAGCTTATTATATTTTTTTTTTAAAATCTATAGATTATAAAACATTATTTGATAATGAAATACCGTATTGTATTCAAAAAGGCGATAATTATCAATTAAAATTACCATTAAGAAGTATATTGTTATATTATAAAAAAAATGATATTGTTAAAATGCAAATTTTTTTATATGTGGTTAAAAATGATAATTATATTTATATTTATGCAATCAATGATTATATTTATTGTAAATTAAATTTAAATTTAAATCAAATATTAGAAAATAATTATGCAACCGATGAAGCTATTTTACATGATAAAAAAAAAAATAAAATATACAGAAATAAAGATGAAATTAATGTTAGATTGATAAATTTTTATAATAATCATACATATGAAGGATTTACAAATAAAATTAATTGTTTAGGTGAATTGGTTGATTAAATTATAAATAAATAAATGAATTTTATTTTATTTTTTTTATTTGTATCTTTTATAATATTAATAGTTTTCATTTCCATATTTTTATATAATGGAGCAACAATTTATGAACAAATAGTAAATTCAGGATTTAATGATATTTATACTAAAATTAATAATGATACGGTAAATTTAATTAAACAAAACAATAAAGATTTAAAATATATTTTTGCAGTTAATAATGATCATATATATTCATCTTCAGCATTATTAAAAGTTAATTCGTTAAATAAAGAAATTTATTTAATTGAAAATAGAAATGAACCAATCGTGGAAATTTTTAAAACGGATAATATGTTAAAAACAATTTTTTTAAATCTTGATAAAAAGTTTAACTACAAAATTTTGAAATAATATTTTTTTTTATTAAATAATGGGAGGTGGTAATTCTTCAATAAAAATCGATAAACATATTTATGAGAGATATTCTCAGATTATAGAATATGATTTTATTCATCAATTTTTAAAACAAAAAACTATTATTTCATATTTAGAAAATGAATCTCATCCATTCGGAGAAGTAATAAATAAAATCAATTCTGAATTTAAACCTGTTTTCAAAAATAATGAATTATATCAAATTAAAAGAATTAAAAATTCTCCTAATTTAAAAGAATGTTGTTTATCTAAAACAAATTTTTTTTTTGATTATGAAGAAGAAAAAAATTGTAAATGCGATAATCGTGCTTTAGATATTGATACTGGATTCTGCGATGATTTTATGCATAGCATTTGCTCAAATGATAGTATTGATGAAGATAATTTATATTGTAATGTTTGGTTAAATAGTATTATAAAACGAAAAGATAAAAAATATTTTGATATATATCTTTCAAAAATAAAAGGAGAAGAAAAAAGAAATGAATATTTAACAAAATTTTTTATTGAAAAATTAAGACAGTATTCAATCGAACATGAAACGTATGATACCATAGCTGATGAAATAATTAAATCATATTCTAATACTGTAAAATATAATGAATACAAATGTGCTTTTACCGAAACAATGATTTTAAATGAAGAAGAAAATAAAAATGATAAAGAATGTTGGTATGAAGATTGTATTTTCAGTTCAAATAATAAATTATTAAAAGAAAATATTTTAAAAAAAAATAATTGTAATATTTTTTTGTGTGATATCGATATAGAAAAAATTAACGAAGATGCAAATATCAAAATTTTATGTCAAACAAAATATAATAAAAAATTTGTTGATTTTAAAAAATTAAGTTTTATTGATGATAAAGAAAATATATTTTTCATACCAACATATACAAATTCTGTTATACCGTTTTTATTTCTTTTTTCTTTATTATTTTATTAAACTAGATTTGATAATATCATACATATAATTATTTTTTATATAAATGGATAAAAAAACTCACATATATAAATTGTTAACATATAATGATGAAAAAAAAAGATTTGATGCGAGATCTGTTATCCTTGGAAATTTAGCAGATGCAGAAGATGAGCATGATGCGGTTAATATTTCATTTATGAAAAATTATGTTGAAGAAAAAATAAAAAATATTAGAAATGATAATTCAAAGTTAACAGATCAAATCAACGCTATCCCAGGATACGATAATGTAAAAATTGATTTGATTAAAAAAGATGTTGAAACTAATAAAAAAAGTATAGGTCATATATTAAATAATGAAATAAATTTAAAAAATAAAATTGAATCTGATAATACCGAAGTTAAAAACTTAAAGAGTACGGTTAATAGTTTAGAATCTAAAGTTGAAGATTATATGATAAAATTTGATAATATAGATAATCTTGAAAATACTTATTTAAAAAATATTTCTGATATTGTTACAGAAAAAATTTCAACTTCAGCATTTATAAAAAATAAACATATTGAAATTGAAAGCAAAATTAATGAAAAAACTAATCAAATTAATAATTTAATTTCATTAAATAATACTGATTTTAAAAAAAATATTAATGAAAATATTGAAAATATTTGCGATACTAAAATTAATGAAGCGAAATTAAAAAATAATACAACAAATAATAAAAAAAATATTAATTCTACCGAGTATGAAACTTTAGATAAATCATTAAATATTGCTAAAAATGATATAAAAAATAATTCAGAAAATATTAATAAGTTGCTTCATGAAAATCATCAAGATAAAATAAATTTATTAGATTCAGAAATAAATGTTATCAAAGAACAAAATATTACTCGTGATGAAAATATAAAACAAAATAAAAATAATATTCAATCGTTAAAAACTGATTTGAATGATTATAAAAATTCCAACGATGAAAAATTAACAAATAAAATTAATATTATTGATTCAAATACTGAATCTATGAAGAAAATTGATAATAAAATAGTTACATTGAGATTTGATCATGATGAATTAAAAAAAGATCACGATGATTTACATAATAAATTTATAGTGCTTAATTCTAGTGAAAAAATAAAAAATTTAGATAATCTTAATTTTGATAAAATAAAAAAATTAGATAATATCGATTTAGATAAAATCGATTTAGATAAAATTAAAAAAATAGAAGATATTGATCCAAGTAAAATAAAAAATTTAGATAATCTTAATTTTGATAAAATAAAAAAATTAGATAATATCGATTTAGATAAAATTAAAAAAATAGAAGATATTGATCCAAGTAAAATAAAAAATTTAGATAATCTTAATTTTGATAAAATAAAAAAATTAGATAATATCGATTTAGATAAAATTAAAAAAATAGAAGATATTGATCCAAGTAAAATAAAAAATTTAGAAAGTCTTGATAATAATAAAATAAAAGCACTGAAAGAACTTGAGACAAATAAAATAAAATCATTAAAAGATCTTGATGTTAATAAAATAAAAACAATAAAAGATCTTGATGTTAATAAATTAAAATCTGTATTAGAAATCGATTTAATTAAAATTAGTGAATTGATAAAAAAATATGATACTGAATCAAAAAAAGAATCAAGCACTGAATCAAATGAAGAAATAAAAAAAGAAATTTTAGAAACAATAGAAAAAGTAAAAAAAGAATTTAATAAAACAATAGAAAAAATAAATGATAAAGATAATTTTATGACAGAAGAAATTGAAAGATTGAAAATTTCAAAAAATGAATTCGAAAAAGTAAAATTTTCTTTAGAACTTGTTGGAATATCAACAAAAGTAGATAACACTGCATCAATTAATGAAGTTTTTCATGACTTTCCAAAAATTGCAGAAAAAATGAAAGAATATGAAAAACTTGCTATATTGAAAAAATCACGTGCAATTGAAGAAGGATATTTTTCAAAATTAGATGAGATGATATTTTATACCGAAGCAAAGAAATCAAGTAGTGGTGGTTTTATAATAGAAAATGATATAACTAAAACTAAAATTAAAGATATATCTAATATATTTTGTTCATTAAATACATTTATCGTTGAACAAATTTATTCAATTATTACTTTTAACGATGAAAGCGATATGTCTCAAAGAGAAAAAATAAAATTTTTCAATTCAATAAATTTAACATTTTCTTATAATCTAAAATATCCTGAATATAAAGAATTATTTCGTATTGAATCTACTGGAACAACAGCTTTGATTCAAAATTATGAAGCTAATGAAAGAATTATCGATTTAAACAATTTTACTTTGAAAATTGAAAATAAAAATCTAGCTTCGAATTTTAATGATTTAAAAACAAAAACAGATCAATATCCAAATTTACCTAACGATGTTAATAAAATAAAACTTAAATTTATAATTATTGTTAGAATGCAATATAATTGTAGAGAAAAAAGCGCTATGAGTATAGCGTATTAATTTTTTATATCGATAAAATTTATCATTTTAATTAAAATTTTGAAATTATTATAATCAAGATTTAATATGTTTTTAGAAATATAATATAAAGATAAATTTAATGAATCGCAAATATCTGAATCTTTATTTTTAAAAATTAATGGTATATTATTATTTTTAAAAAATTCATTAATTAAATTAACTGAAAAATTTTTTCTTAAAGATCTTTTATTATTGATATTTTTATTTAAATATGAAATTGGATTTTTGATAATTACTTTAATTTTTTTTGCTACAAAATACCCATAAAAAAAATTCATTAAAGAAATATTTTTTATGTGAAATTGTTTTTCTAAAATAACTAAATTTATTTTTTTTGAAATAAAATATTCTAAAAATTTAATTGAACATAAAACATTATCAAAAAAAATATTTTTATAAATTTCTATACTTTCAATAATATTTGATTTTAAAAAAATTATAGTAAAACCTGGTTTTTTAAATCCGATATCAATTGATAAAATAATGTCTTCCATAATTTCTATGAATGTAAAAGATTGTTTAAATTATTTAAACGATGATGAGATAATAGATAAAATCAATACGCTTTTAAAATCAAAAAAATATGGAAAATCTTTTTATAATTTTTTAAAATATAAAATCGAATATATTATTTTATGTTATTATGAAATTGCTTTAGAATCAATATCTACTTTAGAATATAAAAAATCCAAAGCTTTAAATAAAGATAAAGAATTATTAATTCAAACAAATAAATATATCACTTATTATAATGATTTATTTTTTGGAAATGAAAAAGAACTTAAATCTATTAAAATATTTAATAATTCAAATAACGATTTAGATTGGAAATTAATTGTTTCTCCTTTTGATTTTATTGAAAATATTTATAATTTTAATAAAATTGATAATAATTTTAAAACACGAGATATAGAAGAATTTTTTATTAATGGATTAATTGTTTTTGTTTATTATAGAAAATTAAAAATAAAAGATGAAATAAAAATTTTAGCATTGATTAATGAATACAAATCACATGGTGTTTTATATACAATCGATTTATATAATATAATTGAATTATTATCACATAAATTAATTTACGAATTAAATACTTTAATAAATAAGTTTATCAAAATAAGAAATATAGAAAATGATAATTATTATGGATTTGTTTGTACTTTATGTAAAAAAGATGATAATGGTTTTATAAATAAAAAAAAAAATATTTTAAATTTAATTTATAATAGTAATTTATTTAATAATGAAAATTTAATTTTAGATGTTTTATTTTATTTTGATCAAAAAAAAAATATTAAATCGTGTGATATAAATCAAATATATGATAATCAAGAATTGAATAAAATATTTAAAGATAGTAAATTTAAACATATAACTTTAGCAAAACCGATTATTAATAAACATGAAATTTTTGAACCAACAATATTATTATTTAAAAATAGAATAAATTTAATATTGAATGATTATGAAGAATTTATCGATTTTAATTTAAATGAAAATCAAATAATGAAAAATATATTTATCAAAGGGAAAGATATAGAATACAGATTTAAAAAAATCAAAAACGAACTTAAAAATGAAAATAAAAAAAAAAATAAAAATGAAAATGAAATCGAAAACGAAATTGAATACGAATACATAAAAATAAAATTAGATTTAAAATCACTTATATATTCTAATTATAAAAATATTAATAAAAGTTTTAATTTTCATAGAATTATTTATTTGAACAAATTATCTTCGATATATATTCCAGATATCATACAAAGAGATATAAATAAAGAAAATAATATAATTTATAAATTTTTAAATGAGAAATATATTTTAAGTGATTATCAAGTTATTACTGAAAGATCAACTAATAATATTTTAAATTATTTTAGTCGTATTAATTCAAATTTAATTAATTGGAAAGATTTTATAGATTATATAGATTTATATTATGATTTAAAAAATTTAACAATTAAAGAATTTATTGATTCGTTTAAAGATTATAAAAAAATAGAAAAAAAAAATTCTGAATTAATAATAAATACATTTTACTATTATTCAATTTCTGATTTAATGAATGAGATGTTTGATAAAAATATTTTTGAAAAGCATTATGAAAATTTAAAAAATAAAATAAAAATATATGCTAATGATATTAAAGAATCAAATGGATATAAAAAAAATTACATTGAAGAAATAATTATTTGTACCATAAAATTTAAATTTATGATTTTGAATTTATAATTTATGATTTTGAATTTATTATTTTAGATTTTGAATATAATTTTTAATATTATTCAGTTTCAGTTTCAGTTGTTAGTACTGGAGGTATTGGGGGTTCATTTTCAAATCTAAGTTGATCAGTTTGAGTATAATTGGATTGAGTATTAATTGGATTATTATTATTATTAGATATCTGTATATTTTGTCTAGCATTAACTTCAAGATCGGCTTCGCATGCACCAGGATTATTTCTGCTTGTGCCAGGATTAGGTTGTTCAATATAGTTATTCATTCTTCTTCGTTCATTTAAAATTACTTCAGATAAATTATCAATAACCAATTTTAAATCTAAATTTTCAAGATTACTTTTTGGATTAAAAATAGAATTTTCATATTCCTTTAGATTTATATTGTTTATTTTTAATAATTTTTCTTTAATGGATTTATATTTTTTTTCTCTATCTTCTAAGAAATTATTTAAAATTTTACCTATTTTATTAAAAGTGAATTGATTTATAGCAGAATTAGAAATATTAGTTTTTGTATTATAATATAATCTTTCCAATAAACCTTTAAGATATTTTAAAATGAAAAATACTTCATAAATATACGATGAATTTATAAATTCAACATAAGAAATATTTTCTACAATTGTAATTATATCTTCATTAATATTAACTTTATATCTATTTTTTAAAGTTTTAATCAATTCAAAAATATCTCTTAAATATTTAAAATTGTTTTCTTTGTAAAAATCAGTATTTGAAAAAATATGAATATAATTATTTAAATTACTAAGATTGTTTTCATCGATAATTTTTTTTATTTTTTCATCATCTAATAATTCATGTGTTATATTATTATTTGCTCTAGTTGATGATCTATTAATCAATCCATCAATTATTTTATTTAAATTATCATTATTGCCACCTTTTTTTTCATCTATAGAAATATCTCCAAAAATTTTTATTTGATTTTTTATATAAACTGGTATAATATTTAATAATGCTTCGATATCTAATTTTTTCATATTAATCAAAGTATTTAAATCAAAATCGAAAATTTCTTCTTCTTCTTCAAATATTTTTTTAGAATTCACTGAAAGAATATTATTAATGTTTTTATTAAAATTTTTTAAATTTTTTTCAACTATATTATTAGGTGAAAATTTATCGAGAATTATTTTTGTTCCGCCAATAGAATTGGTTTGTAATGGTTCAAACAATATCTTAATATCATCTAAAATATCATTTATTTGATCATCATCATATTCTTCCAATTCTAAATTTTTAATAATATTTTCATCGGTAAATGCTGGATTTATATTTAAATCTATACTATCTTTAGAAAAATTAACTTTAACTTTAAATTTCAAATCATCCAATAATTTTATTAAAATTATTAAAATTTCAAAAATATTCTTTTGACCGTAATTTTTATTTTTTTCTTTATAATAAGATAATATCATAGGAATTTTTAATTTTTTATTTGAATCTGAAATTTTATCATTTGTAGATTCATAATCATCAATTTCATTATTTTCATTATTTTTATTATCTTCTAACAAATGTTTAAGATCTATATGTTTCATTTCCTTATTGATTTTATCACTGAATTTTTTTATATCAATTTTATTGATCATTTCAATATCAATTATTTTTCTCAAATGTTGAATTATATCCAAATATGTTTTATTGCCTAATGTTTTAACCAAATAACAAACTCTTATTGGATCATTGAAATTATTTAATTTTTCAAAATACATTTCAAGATTGCCTTTATCATTTTTATATAAAAACATTATTTTGCATATAACACTTAATAAATATTTTTTTTCTAAATCAAAATTTTCATATTCATCATATGGCATTCCATCTAAAAATAAAGAAATAGGATTAGAATTATTAAAATCGTTGTTATTATCATTGAATTTTATATGATCTGTATTTTCAATCGTTGATTCGAATTTATCTAAAATATCAAAAAGATATACGTGTTTAAAGAAATTTATTTTTTGTAATGATTTTATATCAAATATTTTGATATTTGATTTATCACCTCCAACGATAGATTTTATATAATAATTATTAAATATATTGAAAAGATTAACAAATAATTTTTTTATCTCTCCATAATTTGAATTATTAGTTTTTATATCGTGATAGGATTTATAAAAATATTGTAATAATGTTCTATAATCTTCTATGGGTAAATTTTGATTATTTTTTATACATTTCAAATAAAATATATCTAAATTAATTAATAAAATACATAGACAGTTTTTCAAATCCATAAAAATATTATTTTTTTCAATATCATTCTTGTAAATTTTTTGTTGATAAGATTGATCTAAATAAATTACAATATCTTGTATCAAATAAAAATATAAATAATAATAATATAATATTTGATTATAAGATAAATCTGTTTCATCTTTAAGATTACAAAATTGTACAATACAGTTTTGATAATTACAATTAATCAAAGATAAATCTTCTTTATATGTACGGGTATGAGACAAAAAATTATTAAATGGTATTTGGAATGATGATGATGTAAATAAATCAGATAAATTACTTGTAAATTTGAATATAGAATAAAATAATTCTTCTTTACTATCAACATCATAATTAATACCTATTTCAGATAAAATATCAAATTTAAATTTATCTTCAGGATAATTTTTTTTAATTTTTTTATCGATATTATATAATTCTTTTATTTTAATTTCATATTTCTTTTTAATATTTTTTACACCATTGCCCGCGTCATTACAATCATCAATATAATTATTTATTTTATGATCATTTGAATCATATTTATTCATATTAGTTCTATCTATATCAATTCTATCTATAAGATATTTATCCATGTCATATTTATTTATAGTATCGTTTGTGTTAAATGATACCTTTTTTGGATTAATTTTTTTATAATCATTTATCTTATTATTAATAATTGGTTTTTTATATGCAAATACTTCGATAATATTGTTTTCATCATAAATTTTATAATTAATATTGCTATTGAAAGAAAATCCATTTACATCAAATTCTTTTTTAAAATCAAGATTAACATCAATTCCTTCCAATTTATTAATAATATTTTTAACCATGTAACTAATAGTTATTAAGTCTATATCATTTGATTCAGGATAATAATAATTATCCAAATAATAAGCAAACAATATTTCAAAATAATCTTCTTTATTGTTTAAAATGGTTTTTTTTCGTGATTCAAAATTATTATTTATTTTTTTTAAACAATGTAAATATTTGGAACAATTTAAATATTCTAATTTTGTTTCTATTTTATTAATGATATCATCATTTATTAAAAATGATTTTATTTTTTTAAAATTTTTTAACAAAATAGGTAATGATAATAATACATATTTATCTTCATCATTACTACGCCCAATAATTTTTAATTCATCAAAATAAAGAAATTCTGAATAATTACTATAATGTAAAAAAATATAATCTCCATCGTTGCGTAAATTTTCATTTTGTAATGGAGAAATATATGAATTTAAATAAAAACTATTTTTGTTAATTATATTAGGATAAAACCCAGAAATATATCTAAATTTTTCTTCTTCTAATTTATATCTTAAATTTAACAATAAAGATAAATCATAATCTAAAAGATATATTTTAAATTTATCTAAATCGGTTTTTTTTTCTATTGCAGAATAAAAATAATTATCATCGTATAAATTTAATAATGAATTGAATAATGATTGTTTATAATATTCAGTATTTTTATAATCTAAAATTTTATTAGGATAATTTTGTGTTTTTTTATAAGCTGGTAAACATTCAACGATATTTTTTATTTCTGTTTTAACTTTATTTTCTAAGTCTTTGTTTATATACTCCATTTATTTAAAAAAAAAATGTAATTAAATATGGATATAAAAAAAGATAAAACCAATCCAAACAATTTATTTCATAATGAAAAAAATACGGATTCGAAGAATGATTGTATTTCAATAGAAGAAATATTTGATGATGATATTAATCATGATGATAAAAAAATAAATAATATTCAAAAATTAGAACAATTCATAAATAATAATATTAATAAAGATATTTTACCTCTTTTATTAAAAAATAATGAATTATTCAATTTAAATTTTAATAAAAAAACAGTTAAAGAAATTCTTTCATCAGATAAATATATAACAACGTTTGATATAGATTATAAAACTAATAAATATTTTTTTTATAGATGTTTAGAAAATTATGATAAATTAAATATTCCAAAAGAAATTGCAATAAAATTAAAAAATCATTTTTTTAATGATATCGAAACAAAATTAATAAATAAAGAAATACAAACAGATTTGAATGATAATTCAATAAATAATTTTAATGAAAACTTTTTTTTTGAAGAACATATTGATAAAAATAATGAAAATAATTACATCGATGATTCTGAATTTATTAATAATGATGTGAAAAAAGAAGAAAAAGATAAAGATAATGAAAAAGATAATGAAAAAGATAATGAAAATAATGAAAATAATGAAAATAATGAAATAGATGAAAAAAATGAAGAAATTGAAATTAACAATTTAAATCAAAAAGATAGAAAACTTGATAAAAAAACGAATATCGAAAAACATAAAAAAATAAATGATACAAGTACAAAACAACAAGATAATTTTAATAAAAAAATACCATCAGAAACTAAAATTTTTTCTCAACATAATTTAAATACAATTAAGGAAAATATTTCTGAAAACAATCCTAAAAATATTGTTGAAAATAAAAATGATATTTCAATAGAAATTGATAAAAATATTTTAAATTCATTTTATAGCTCTGAAACGATTAATAAAGAAAAAAATAAAAACAATAAAAATATCAATAATTCGATGATAACCAAAAATTTAAATTATAAGAAAAAGATAGATGATTTTTTCAATGAAAAGTCATCTATTACAATGTTAGATAAAAAAATTGCTTTATTATTATTTTTTAAAAAAAAAGGTTTAGAAGATTTTAATGCTGAATATTTTGATATTCTTGATGATAATAATGAAAAAATTTATTCAGATGAAATAATCAATGAATGGTACGAATCATTGATGAAATTAGAAATGACTGAAAATAATATTTTTGATCTATCAACATTAATTATTATAGCAGCAGTTCATGGAGTAGAGTATATAAGTAATATTTTTAAAATAGAAGAATTCAAAAATATATCTTCAGAGATTAAATTTGATGAATTGCCCAAACAATTAAAACCAACAAAAAAATACATTGATGATCGAATCGGAAATAACGTTACCAATAATCCATTAATGGGATTGTTTGTATTTTTTGGTTTATTTTATTTAAAAAAAAAAACATTAAAGAAAAATTAAAATAATTAAATATTTTTAATCATATTATTTTTTTTTTCATATATAATTTTTATTTGATCAAAACTATTTTCTATATAATTTTTAAATTCTATTAAAAAATCATTAATATTTTTTAAGATTTTTTCTTCATCAAATGTAAAATTTTTAGGTAAAATTAAAATATCAGTTCCAAAATATATATCACTACTTGAAGCTAAAAATTTAATCAAAGAATTTAAATTTTTATTTATTTTATAATAATCAAACTGATCATTAAAATTTTGTTTAAGTTTTATATTTTCTAATTCAATTTCAGAATTAAATAAAATAATTTCATCATTTAAAATTTTACTATTAAAATTTTCAATAAATGATTTTATTTCATCATAAGCACTTGAACACACAATATCAACAAAATTAATTATAAATGATTTTTGTTTATCTAATGAAATTGTAAAATAAAATGGTATTTTTATATTAACGAGATAATCTTCTTTAAAATTATTTTTTTCATTTTCAACAATCATACAAAATACAAAATCATTAAATGATTTTTCAAGATCTAAATATTTATATAAAATTGAATTACTTAAAATTAAATCATCAAATTTTTCATCGCTGCATTCAATATTTAATTTTTCTCTTAAATTTTTTATTAGTGTTTTATTATTTTTTATCACATCACCGCAAATAAATAATGCTTTTAAATTATAAATTCGAGTTGAAGCTTCAACTATTAAAAACATCCAATATTTTAATATTTCATTTTTTTCTATTATTTCAATATCATAATTATTATTTATGGTAAAAACAGTTATATAATCATACAATGTCAAATATTCTTTTTTTGTAATAATTTTATTTACATTTATATAAAATCCACATGTTTTATTATATATTGTTTGAAAAACACTCTTTTGATATAAATAATCTACTGAATGTTCAACAATTATTTCATACGGTATTCTAGAAAATTTAATAATAAAATCTTGATTAGTAACATGCGTATTATTTTCAAAAATTAACACATTATTAAAACTCGGATACAAAAAATTAGATGTGAGAAAATTTTGAAAAAATATTGGAAATGGATTTTTTTCAATAATAAAAGAAATTCTTTCTTCAGCAACTAATAAATATTTTAATTCGGGATTTAATAATAAATCTTTTTTATTGTATATTTCTGATAAAAAGTTATTTTTTTTTTTCTTTAAAAAATTAATTATTTCATCATAATTTACAAAAGAATTTAATTTATCCATTGTATCTTGTTATTTATTTATTTATATAAAATACGGTTTCAATTTTTTTTTATATATAAATGGAGAAAAAAAACAATTGTATAAATTTTGATTATTTAAGAGCGTTAAATTTAATTAAACCAGCATACATAAATAAAGTTATTTTAAATTCAAGAGGAGGTGATAAAAGTCATATTAATTCTATCCATGAATGGGTTCAAGTTAATAACTTACCAAATTTTATTTTCGGTGTTCATTTAGATAATAAATCAAAAAGATTTTATTTGAATGAAATTATAAATCTTTCTTGTGAAAATAGTATTTCATCAAAAAATAATAATTCTTCAACAAATCATGATGTTAATGATCAATTAAAAGATAATTTTGATAATATGGAAATAGGAGGAAAAAAAAATACTAAAACAAAAAAACCAAAATCAACAAAACCTAAAGTAAAAGAAGTTTCAAAAAATTTAGATAGTGATAATGATGAAACTGATAATAAAATTTATGATCCATCATTTGATAGTGTTGATGATTATGGAGGAAAAAAAAAAGTTAGAAAACCAAAATCAACAATGAAAAATAAAATTAATAATGAAAATCAAGATTGATAAAATAATTAAAAAAAATTATTAAATTTCTTTATAAAAACATTTCCATTTTTTTTTTGATAAAACATTTAACATTGTTTTAATTTCATTTTTTATAGATATATTATAACTGATTATATTATATAAATATAAACAATGTTTTGATGTGTCATTATCTCTCGAAATACGTCCAGCATATTGTATTATTTTACTTTCATTATTTAATAATGAAGTAAGATGTAAAATATTTAATTCTGAGATATCAATTCCTGTACCTAAATGATCTTCAGTTCCGATTAAAATATATTTATCAAAATCTTTTATAATATTTTTTATAGAATTTAAATTACACGAATCGTTATTATAATTTTTTTTATTAGCGTATATTTTAAATATTTTATTTGTAATATCAAAATAATCAGAATTATTAGATAATATTTGTAAAATCTTATTATAATATATATCTATTTCTTCAACAAATTTTGTTAAAACTATTATTTTTGGATTGCTGATTAAATCATTATTTATAAAAGTTGTTACGATATTTTTTGAAATATTAATTATTCTATTTTGATCAACCATAATACATTTTTTTTTTAATATATCCTTATAATTTAATGTTTTTTTATCATAACCGTATTTATTTATATTTTTTAAATAATTGATATATTCATCTGTTTGGGGAAATAAAATATAATTATCTTTTTTTAAATTTACTTCAAATACAATTTTTTCATATGGAATTTTTTTTTTATCGATAATTTTTTCTAAATTTATTTCTTTTCCCAAATAAAATGAATTAATTAATCTTGGTGTTGCTGTTAATGAAATAAAATATGAAAAACTATTATTAAGAAGAAATTTAATAATGGGTTTGTTTGATTCTAAATTATATATATGCTGTTCATCCATAACACCAATAGAAAAATTATTTGATAAGAAAATATTAAAATCTTCATTGGATAAATGTTTAGATGGAAAAATAAGAATATCACAAGATGAAATTAATTCTTTTTTTTCTAATAATTTTTTTGAACCTTCTAAAGAAATAAATGTTTTTATATTTTTAGATAATTTATTAATTTCATTATTCCATTGTTTAGCTAACTCTAAACTAGGTGTTATAATAAATGTTTTTAATTTTAATGTTAAAATTAAATATATGGCAATAACTGTTTTACCAGTACCAGTTTGAGCCACTAAATTAATATAAACTGGAGATTTATTTTTTATAATAATATTATCTTTAATAATGTTAATTTCATTAATAATTTCTTGTTGTATATCGTTTAATTGAATTTTATTTTCGATATTATCTATTTGATTCATTTTTAAATCAAAATTTCTATTAGATATAGAAAATTTACAATTTAAATAAAAATCATCATTTGAAAATAAACCTATAGGTAAAATAAAATTTTGATTAAATGATAATTTTGTTATTTTGTTATTAATTGGTGATAAAACATTTATTTCATTATGTTTAAATATTTTATATATTTTATCATATAATTCTTTGTTAACATAATATTTTAAATAATACCCGTTAAAATAATTTTGTTGATAATTCATAATTAAAATTTTATATATAAATGATTGAAGCTGATATTAATAATTTAATAAATCAGGAAAAAAAAAATGAAAATTTTTTTTTTTGTATATTATTTATTTCACTTTTAATGATACTTTATATTTTAAATTTAAATAATTTATTTATTCAATATTTATTTATAATGGTTTATTTTTTATTTTTTTTTCCAAGCAATTGCGTAATATATGCTAATTTATTATTTCAAATATACAATTATAAAATTTTTTTAAAAAATAAAATCAATACTTCTTTAATCTCATTAAGTATTTTTTTTTCAATTATTTATATATTGTTTACAATAAGATATAATATACCAATAAATAATATAGTAATAAATAAAATTTTAAATATTGCTAATTATTTTTTAATTTTTATAAATATTTTTATCATATATAAATATAATTTTGATTTATCAAAAAATAATTTATTAAAAAAAGAAAATAATTTATCAAAAAAAGAAAATAAATCAAATATAAATTTAAATGAAAATTTATCAAAAAATTCATTACATGATGTTTATAGTAACATGATATATAGTTTTAATTATAAAGAATAAATTTAAATTATTTTCCAGTATTTATTAATGCTTTGAGTGTAGATTCATTGTCTTTAAGTGCTATTTTTAAATCATTATTTGAATTTCTTTTTTTAGGAATTAAAGATTTTATATATTCTAAATCATCAATAATAATTTTGGTTTGATCTTTAATATCAAAAATTTCTTTTTCTATTATTAATAAATTATTTTCAATTACTTTATTATCAATAACTCCTTCAAAAAATATCTGCGAATAATATTTTTTTTTTAATTTATCAAAATTTTCTGGATTTGATATTTCTTCAATGAAATTAATTTTTTTTTGATTTTTTTTTTTTAAAAAAGATATAAAATAATAACATGTTAAATTTATAAAAATAAAAAAAATTATAAATAATATAGTTAAAAATAATTTTTGAGTATTGTACATTTAATGAAAAAAATTGTTATTTAAAAATTTATTATTTATATTTCATCATTTGCAAATTTAACAGTCTTCTTTGATTTATCAGTGTTAGTTGATTTAGTATCTTCATCCGAAGTATCTTTTTCCATCAATGCATTATTATTTACACTTAAAACTGTATTTTTTTTATTAATTTCATTGCTATTTTCTATAAGTTTAAAAACATTATCATTAATTAAAGTTTGATTTGCTTTATATTCGATAATATCTTTTATTAATTTATCATATTTTTCTTCAATTGAATTTATACTTTTTTTTATAGTATTATATTCAGTTATTTCAAAAATAAAATTATTATCAAGAACATCCATATTGAGATTATATTCTGAATTAAATTCTTTGAGTTTTACATTTTCATCTT
This sequence comes from Acanthococcus lagerstroemiae, assembly GCA_031841125.1. Lineage (NCBI taxonomy): Eukaryota > Metazoa > Arthropoda > Insecta > Hemiptera > Eriococcidae > Acanthococcus > Acanthococcus lagerstroemiae. The sequence continues at coordinate 181,928 of JAJSSI010000018.1, read as the reverse complement.
TATTTATTTCATCATCATTTTTTGTTTCTGTAAAAAAAAAAGTAGAATAATACTTAATATATAAAAATGAAATAATAACAAAAATTACAATTATCGATAAAACAATTATAATTATCTTAGCAAAATCAAAGTACGATTTTGTTTCCATATTTATTTATTTAGAATAAAATATTATTTATTAAATGGAAAGAAATTTTAATTACTATAAAGAATTTGCAAAACACATCAATTATGCAATTGATGAATTTGATAAAAAATTTATCCCGATTTTAAAACATAATTCGGATAGTGAAAAAGATGTTATTTTAAAAGATTATCAAAAATTCACTGCTTCAGTATTCTTACTTGAACAAATGAATTCTATGATGTTGTTTTGGGAAACTGGATTTGGTAAAACAATCGCTTGTTTGTATATAATTAATAATATATATAAAATTTATCCTAATTGGAAAATTTTTATAATTGTTAAATCATCTCTTAAAATAGATCCATGGGAAAAAAATATTAAACAATATGTGCCAAAACATATTCAAGATCAAATATTCTTTTTCCATTATAATTTAATTAATCAAGAACAAATATTATTATTAAAATTATCTACAATTAAAAATGAAAGAATATTTTATATTTTTGATGAATCTCATGATTTTATTAAAAAAATAATACCAAAAGATAATGATATGAAAAATAAAGATAGAAGATTAACAAAACCTTCAGTTCAAATAATTAATAGTATAAAAAGAAATCCATTTAATAAAGTATTATTTATGACAGCAACGCCATTCAATGATTCTTTACTTGAATTTAATTATATCATGCATATATTAAGAAATGGTAATATAAAATTAAATGAAGATATTTTTAATGTAAAAGGAAATTTTGCTGCACCGATATTGATGGAAAATTTATCTATGGGATTAGTTTCATATCAAAAAAGAGGTTCTATAGAATTATTTAAAAATTTCAATTATGAAAATAATTTAGCTGGTAAAAGATTTCATTTTGTAAAATTATTAATGTCTAATTTTCAAAGTTTTATTTATGAATCAGTTTATAAAATTGAATTAAAACAAAAATCAAGAGGATTTAGAATTTTAAGAAGATTAGCTAATATGTTTGTTTATAAAGATGCAAAAATAAAAGATAATATGAATGAAAAAGAATATATAGAAATGTTAAAAAGAAAAATAATTGATTTTGAATTATATATTAAAAATATAGAATTTTCTGATAAATTTATTAATGATTTTAAAAATGAAAATTTAAAAATTGTTAGCGATACTTCGCTTGCGCAAAATTTAAATATAAAAATAGATACAGAAATTAATACTGATTCTAAATTATCTTTTAAAAATGTATCAAATAAAGAAATAAATGATTTAAAAAAATTAAATACAATGTCATCTAAATATATTAAAACATGTCAATTAATCTTACAATCAAGAGGTAAATGTGCAATATATCAACCTTTTGTTACTTTCGAAGGAGTTAGAACATTAATCGGTTATTTAAAAATATTTAAAATTTCATATATAGAATATACACAAAATACTAAAATTGATAGAGATTATCTAGTTTCTTTATTTAATTCAAAAACTAATATTCATGGAGAAAAAATTAAAGTTTGTATTTTTTCATCGGCAGGAACTGAAGGAATATCATTTTTAAATATAACAGATTTGATAATTATGGATATACCTTGGTCTGGTTCTGAATTTGATCAAATAAATGGAAGAGTTGTTAGATTATTTTCTCATTCAGATCTTGAAGAAGAAGAAAGATACGTAAATATACATATTTTATTAAATTATACAAATAATAATGAATGTAAATCCGTTGATGAAGAAATGTTAAATGTTGTAAAACGAAAAGAATATTATAAAACTAAATTTACTGAATTATTAAAAAAAACTTCGATTGAACATATTCATGAAATGTATAAAAATATCGAACCCGTTGAAAAAGAAAATCTCTATCCGCTTTTAAATTATAAATATAATATAAAAGATTTTAAAGAAAATAATTATTCTTTATTGAAAAAAATGATTAAAATAAATTTTATTATTAATGATGAAACTAATAATCTTGATAATAATTTTGAAATTGGTTATTTAGATGAAGAAACTTTATCGGTTTATCAAAATTCAAAATTAATTGGTAAATTAATTTTAATTGATGGTAAAAAAAAATTTAAAATAATTAATAATATTTTAGTATATTTTATTTCATTAATTTGAATTTGATTTAAATATCTGTTCTAATGATGATTTAGAATCATTATAAAACAAATAAAAGTTCAATCCTTGCCATAATAACAATGGAATCAATAATAAACTTATAATATATGAAATTCTTCTCATGTAATAAAATATCAAATATAAATTTAAAAACATTGCAATGAATATAAAACATAAATGCGGAACAAAAGTTTTATAATTATACGCTATCAATTGACCTATCACGGATAATAAAATCATTATAGGAAATCCATAAAAATGAAAAGCATTATTATTATCAGTAAAAGTATTACTGAAAATACCTTTATAAATTGATTTATCTAACATATTTTTTTCTCTGTAATAATAATCTAAAATTAATAAAGATGATATACCGGATGAAAAAAATGCTATTGATGATAAAAATATAAATTTATTTGTTGAAAAAAAATTACTATCTTGAAAAATAGATAAATTTTTATACCAAGTATATTGATCTTTAGAAGTATATAAAACAGAAATCAAATAAATAAATAAAGGAATAATCAGTTGAAAACATATTAAAAAAATATTAGTTAAAGAATATTTTTCAGACAGAAGCGAAATCATTTATTAAAAAAAAAAAAATATATTTTTATTAATTTAAATTTCAAGATGATGATATTTATATTTTTATTATTATTACTAATTTTAATAATTATTTTTTATTTTTTTTCTTTATTTAGATTATTATTATTATTTTCTTTAATTTTATATTTGATAATAATTGTTTTATATTTTAATTATATAGATATTAAATTAATTACTTTATGGATTAATACTAATAAAATCAAAAATATAGAAACTTTAAACATTACTAAAAAATAAAAAATGCAAATATTTTTTTTAATATAAATACAACTTTTATAATTATTTAAAATGGATGAATCATCAAAAGATACTTATGCATCAAAAGTTTATAAAACATCTGAAAGAGTTTATGGAAAATTGAAAAAATCAGCTTCAGAATTAATGGAAAAATTTGATATGAAATATAATTATTATTCTTCTATTATAGGAGTTATTTTATTTATTATATTATTTGTTATATTATTTATTAATATATTTTTTATTTCAATCGATAAAGATATATATTTCTCTATAATTCAATATTTATCGATAGGAATTTTATTTTTAATCTTTATAAATATTTTTTTGATTATAAAAAAAGAAAGAAAATTATTATTTTTCTAAAAAATAATTGAAATAATAAATTATAAAAAATATTTGAAAATTTATCTTAAAAAATAAAGAATATTTGATATTGTAAAAAGATATTGTAAAAAGATATTGTAAAAACATTATAAATTGTATTATAATAATTTTAAATTATTTAAAAATGACTTTTAATTTTGAAACCGATAAATTACAAGAAATCATCAAATCAGAAGATGATATTATTAATATATATAATAATTTGGATACAAAATATAAAGATATTATTGAATCATTGTATAATATACAAAATGTTGAATTTTTAAAAATAGTTCAAGAATTATCTGAAAATGAAATTTTAAATCTTTTATTAATATTTAATTATTATTATTATAATATTGGAACAATTTTAGTATCAGATTACATCTTTGATAGCTTAATGAATTATTATTGTAAAAAATTTAATAAAACAAACGAAATAGAATTTTTATTAAAAAATGATGATAGTGATAAAATATTAAATTTTGAATTATTATCTTTGAAAAAAATATATCAAGAATCAGAAAGAAAATTATTTAAACAACTCAATGAAATGAATGAAGAAATTTTTATTAGTTCAAAATTAGATGGTGTTTCCTGTTTATTGATAAATAAAAATAATCAAATAAATCTTTATACAAAATTGAATAATAAACAAGGTAGAGATATTTCTAAAATATTAAAAAAAATTAATATTAATAAAAAATTATTAAAAAATAACATTTCGATAAGAGGTGAGTTAATAATTAATAAAAATAATTATAAATATTTTAATCAAAATAGTAATTTAAGAACACAAGTTATTGGATTGATAAATAAAAAAAATTCTGATGATCTTTTGCAATATGTAGATTTTGTTGCTTATGAAATATTTAATTTTGAATCAACCATAAAAGATAAATTCGATTTATTAAAAAAATTAGAATACAAAACTCCCAAATTTTTAATTGTTAAAAATGATAAAAAAAGCATTGTTAATAAATTTATTGAATATTTGGAAATTCTTAAAGAGAAAGAAAATTATGAAATTGATGGTATTGTTATTACTAATGGATTAGAGACATCATCAAGTGAATATAATAGTTTTGCATTCAAAATAAATGATATTTATTTAAAAACGGTGATTACTGATATTAAATGGAATATATCAAAAAGATCAAATTATATTCCATGTTTATATATTAAACCGGTTGTTTTTAATAAAACAACTATTAAAAAAATTTCTGGTTATAATGCAAATAATTTAATTAAAAATAAAATAGGAATTGGAAGTGAAATCAAAATAAAATATATAGGTAATATTATACCATCGTTGGCTGAATGTTTAACACAAAGTGATAATTTTAATTTACCAAATGATTATGTTTGGGATGAAAATAAAACTCATATAAAAACTAATAATTCCAAAAATATTATTATTATATCAAAAAAGATCGAATCATTTTATTTAGCTTATAAAATAAAACATATAGCTTTTACTACAATTTCGCATGTTATTTTATTTTTGAATAATAGATATAAAATATTAATTACTGATATATTTTCATATCTTGATTATTTAAAAAAATATTTTGATGAAGAATACCATGAAAAAAATGAATTTATTTTAGGAGAAAAAAAAGATATCATTTTAAAAGAATCAATAAAAATATTTTCAGAAAAAAAAATATCTTTTATTTTATTATTATCGATTCTTGGTAATTTTAATTTATTGGGTGAAAGTAAGATAAGAAATATATTTAACAATTATGATGATTTATTAAATTCTGTTTTAATATATGATAATATAGAAACAATATTATCAAATAAATTAGAAGGCGTTGGTATTAATGATAAAACAATTGAATCATTTATTACAGGTATTAATGAATTTAAATTGTATAAAGATAAAATTGACTGTTATTTTAATATAGATTATGATATCAAAGATAAAAAATTACCATCTGTTGTTTTTACTAAAATTTCTAATAAAGATTTAAGATTAAGAAAATATTTAGATAAATTTATTGAGTGTAAATTTGTTAAAAAAAATATTGATTATTTAATTATCGAAGATGAAAACACTGATTCGGTTAAGTTAGATAAAGCCAAAAAATTAAATATTAAAATATTACATTTTAATGAATTTATTGAATTATTAAAAAATATTAATTATTAATTTTTTTATTATATTCAAAAATTAATTTATCATATGATTTTAAAAATTTATATATATTTACTTTAATTTTTTTGTTATTGTTTAAAATGAAATATAAAAATGAAATATCTGAAATGATTTTTTCTTTATCGTTTGAAAAAAAAACAAAACAATAACCAAAATGATTATAATTGTTAATAAATGTATTATATAACAATTCTAAAAAATCATATTCGAAAAATAAAAATTCAATTTCAAAATTATAATTTAATCTAGTATGATCTGATAATGAATCAATATTAATTTCTTCATTGATAAATTGTTTTATATTTAATTTTTAATTGTGATTGATTTTGATTGGATTGTGATTGATTTAATTGTGATTGATTTTGATTTGATTGTGATTGATTTGATAAATAAAAAAAATTATTTTTTTTTATTTTTTGTAAAAATCTATTTTTTATTTTAAATAAAATATTCTTATCCTTTTTAATAAAAAATAAAATATTATTTAAATTGTTATTTGAATTTAGATTAAAGATAAATTTATATTCAGAAATAATAAAATTATTTTTATTTTCAAAACAAAATCCTAAAAATCTATATATATTATCATTTATCGAAGTTGATAAAACAAAAAATAAATTATCAATTGTAAACATCAGTAAATATTTTTCATTATTTTTGTCTTTTAAATTAGTCATTTTTTTTTTTATTTTATCAAACGAGGGCACATTGGATTTTAATTTATCCAAATTCATTTTTTTTTAAATTTAAATGTTTAAATATTATAATAATAATTTTGATCTGATGAATATCTTAAAAATCATTGAAGAAAAAAACAGTCATGAAAATTCAATTATAATTATTAGTGATTATAATTTTTTTTTTGATTATAAAAATAAATTAAGATCAAATGATTCAAATATCATAGATAAAATAATTACATTTTTAAATAAAAAATTTCTTATTAATTTTATTATAATAGATGAAAAAAAAACAGCTTTTGAAATATTAGAATCGTGTTTAAATAATAAATTTCCTAAAGATGATTATAAATATAAAAATTTATTATGTAATCGATTTTTTATAAATCACAAAAATTATTTTGATATATATAATAATTATATAAATTTTCTTGGATCGTTTGAACAAAAAAATTATTATATATTAAAATATATCAAAGATTATCTCCTGACTACTTTTAGAGATATTAAAATTTTACTTTTAATTAGCTCTCAGCAAGATATTGTAGATATTATTTTAAAATATACAATTCCTAAAGAAGTAGAAATTGTTTTTTTTCCAATTAATAGTTATTATGATACAAGATCTTATTATTTTAATGAAATGATTGAAAAAATAATTAATGTAATAAATAAATAAATATATCATGGAAAATTATTTAGAATTTATTTATCAATTATTAAATTATACTCCAGAAGAAGAAGAAAGAATTAAAGATTTATATTTTCTTGAATATGGATTAAATCAAGAAATTATAACAAGTAATTCTGAATACAAAGATGATTCAGAATTTATAGAAAATAATTATAAAAATGGATTAGCATTCTTATTAAAAGAAAAAAATTACGAATCTATGAATACTTTTTATAATAATTATACTAATAATGAAGATTTTAAAAATATAATAAAATATGTTAAGAATAATAAATTATCAAATGATTTTTTAACTAAATTTAATATATTTTACAATGAAAAAAAATTTAAAAAAATTATTAAAAAATATAATGTTAAAAATGTTGATGAATATATTTATAAAAAATAATTTTTTTTATTTATAAATAGAAAAATGTTTTTAACGTTTTTATATATTGTTTGTTTGATTATCTTTATTAATGTATTTTATATTTTTATTGAATCATATATTTATAAAATACATTATATATTTAATTTAGGTTTAAAAGAAAAAAAAAGAATTGATTTGGAAAATTTAAAAATAAGATTATTTCCTGATGATGATGAAAAAAAAATAAATGAAAAGAAAACAAATGAAAAGAAAACAAATGGAAAAAATAATTTAAAAAAATCAAATAATTTAAATGAAAATATTATAGAAGAAGAAATTGAATAAAAAATAATTTTAATTTCTTTTGATAAATTTAATTTTCTTCTGATGGTATATATAACATAATACTGTTGTATATATCAAAAGAATTATCAAGATATCTATTTTTATCTGTAAAATTACTAGGAAAAATTGTTAAAGCGTATTTATTTCGTTCATCTACAATTACTTTTATTTCTACATTTTTAAATATTTTTTTATTATCAGAAGAAATTATATTAAAATTATTATTAATAGATTTTAATTTTGAAATTGAATTATTATTAATAGAAAATTTAATTTTTTGTTCTAGAAAATTTTTATTTAAATTTATTACACTCAAACTTACTTTAATATTTTTATTTTTATTTGGCATATATCCTATTAATATCATTTTATTATTTTCTATAGAAACATCTATTTTACAATTTTGTAATTTTTTTAAAATTTCTTTTAAATTATCAAATTCAATTTTTAAATAATATAATACATTTTTAACTACTTTATCATTAACTGAAATACAACAACCCGTTAAATTAAAATTAATCGTTTCTTCAGAATGTGTATTAAAATCTAAATCAGAATTTTTTAAATTTAAATTTTTATCATTATCTTTATCTTGTATATGAATATTTTTTTCTAATTCATTGTTAATTTTTTGATACACAGAATCATTTTCAATTATTTCTTCTTCATCTTCTGATAAAGTTGATTCATTATCTGAAGTTTCTGATGTTTTTTTTATAAATGATAATGAAAAATAATTTTTATTATCAAGTTCTATGGGATTGAAAGAAGAAAAATAATTATATTTAACAATCATAGAATCTGTTTTAAAAATAAAAATGATCAAATCATCGTTGAATTTAGAAAATGAAATATTATGTTTAAAAACACTAATAAAGAACTTTTTAACATTAGTTTTGATAATTGGAATTTTAACTATACCGTACATATATTCAGATTCTGATGATAATTCGATAAATTTATACGAGGATTCTGGATCATATCTTATAATTGATTCATCGGATATCATATTAATTATTTTATAATAATCCTTAAGCCAAGAATATTTTAAAATAAAATAATTTTCATTATCATTTATTTCATTGGTTAAAATATCTATTGATTTTAAATATAAATTTTTCTGGCTTGGTTTATTAATTTCCATTTTGATAATATTTTATTAAATAAATTTATTATAATTAATTTTAATTAAACATTATAAATACAATAATACAATGGATGAGTATACTGAAATAAATAATAAAACATTAATACCATCTTATATCAATATGATAGATTTATTTAAGTCAAAAACATTTCTTTGGGCACAGTATTTGCATCATGATAAAAAAATAAATTTTGAATTTTATAACAAAGATGAATATTATTATGATTATATTTTAGTTAGTAAACATATAGAATTTGATAAATTACTTATTAATAAAAAAACAAATAAAAATCATATTTTGATTTTAAAATATAAGAAACATTTATTTTTATATAAAATTATTTTTAATGATGGAGAAAAAAAAAATTTTAAAAATTTAATTAATTTAGAAAATGATTATTTTGTTTATGATGATATTATAACTTTTGATAAATTTAAAACAGAAAATGTATCTAATTATAATATTAATAGATTATATGTTAATATTAAATCTATTATTAATGCAGAAATTTCTACAAAAAAAATTACTCTTATAACTCAAGATAAATATAAAGAAATTAAATTAAAATCAGATTCATTGTACAACAGTGAAAAATTATATAAATCTAATATTGATGTATCTGATATAACATTTTTCTTTTTTTACAATCCTGATTATTTTCCATTAAATAAAATTTATGGGTTTATCTTTTATAGTACAAATTTTATTAATTTATTAGATTGTAATTATAGATTTTGTGTTAATTTAAAATAATAATTTGATTATTCAATTATTTTAAAAATTTATTATCAATGTATAATAAATATATTTAAAAAAAAAATAAAATTTTAATCAAACTTGAATCATGATTGTCTTTCGAAGAAAAATAAAAAATAATAAAATTCTATTTAAACTTGAATCATGATTGTCTTTCGAAGAAAATAAAAAAAAATAAAATTCTATTCAAACTCATCTTTATGATTATCTTCGAAGAAAAAATAAAAAAAAATAAAATTCTATTCAAACTCATCTTTATGATTATCTTCGAAGAATAAAAAATAAAAAAAAATAAAATTTTAATCAAACTTGAATCATGATTGTCTTCGAAAAAAAAATAAAAAAAATAAAATTTTAATCAAACTAATCTTTATGATTATCTTCGAAGAAAAATAAAAAATAATAAAATTTTAATCAAACTCATATTTATGATTATCTTCGAAGAAAAATAAAAAATAATCAAACTCAAATTATCTTCTAATAAAATTTTAATCAAAATCTATGAATCATAAAATTTTAATCAAACTCATCTTTATGATTATCTTCGAAGAAAAATAAAAAATAATAAAATTTTAATCAAACTCATCTTTATGATTATCTTCGAAGAAAAATAAAAAATAATAAAATTTAATCAAACTTGAATCATGATTGTCTTTCGAAGAAAAATAAAAAATAATAAAATTCTATTCAAACACATATATTATATTATTATATTGTATTTCAAGATTAAAAAAAAATAAAAATAAAATAATAAATAAAATTTTTTAAAAATCAAAATTTGTAGAATTTATTATTGGTAAAATTTCTCTGGCTAATTCATCAATATATATTTTTTTTTCTATTTCTGGAGAAATATAATTTGTTGTATTGTATTTTTTAAAATTGAATATTTTACTTCCAAATACCCAAATCATAGATAAGAAACTATTTATATTAAAAGGATCAATATTTATTTTATTATTAGTTGAATTGTTAGTAGAATTGTTAGTAGAATTATTAGTTGAATTATCAAAATTAATTCTATGATCAGTGTAATTATATAAATTATTTTGATTATAATTGTAAATAAAATTATTTCCATCAGATATAAAATTATTTTGATAATAATAATTATTTAAATTATGTATAATATTTTTAAAATCAATAGTTTTATTATAATAATTATTAGAATAATTTTTTGTAATTATATTTTTAAATCTATCAAAGACATTATTTTTGTTCAAAGGATATTTAATTTCATAATTATTAGCAGCTTTGAAAATTATTAAAATGATAATTTTTTCATATTCTTCATCAATACATTCATTAAACGGATCATCTTTAATATATATAAAATTATAGTTTTCTTTTATTTTTTTTATATGATTAGTTAAATATCTATAAATAAATTTATTTTCATTTTTATTTGTTTTTGATTGTAATATTTTAAAAGCTTTGTAAACTTTTCCAATATCATAATTATCTAATTCATCATTAAATATTTTACTATTATTAATATATTTATCTATTTCATTTAGATATTCATAATCTATTTTATTTTCTTCTAAAATAGATTTTTTTTCAGTTATTTCTTTAAACAATTTAAATCCAGTATTTGTATTAATTTCAGGGCATCTGAATTTTTTTATAGAATTATAATAACAATCTATAGATAAATATTCATCATAATCAACTTTATCAAAAAGCATTAATAGATCTTGTGAAATATTTAATTTTTTTTGTAAAGAGTTTATTGTTTTATTTTGTAATTTAAATTTAAAATTTGAAAATCCAGGATTGAATTCAAATATTGTTTTATTAGGCAAAGTTATTGTTTTATTATTTTTATCGAATAAAATTATAGGATTTGTATTATTAACTATTAATGGAAATGGATTATTGTAGAAAACAACAAATAAAGATTTATTTGAATTTATTATTGGATTATCTTTATATTCGATTAAATTAAATTCTTCAATATCAGAAATATAATCAATATAATTTTGATTTTTTATATTTTTAATTTCCAATGGCTCAAATTCATTTTGATTATTATAAAAGTAGAAATTTACTTTATTCCAATCAAGATTTGTATAATAATCTCTTAAAATTAAAGTTAGATTTTTATTATAAATTAATAAATTATTTTGTTCTTTGGCTGTTTGAATATTTTTTGTTTCAAAAGTTATTGAATCAATATTAGAATTATATTTTAAAATTTGAAAATCATAATTTTCAGAATCTTCAAAGAAATAAGAAACAACTACTTTATTATCTTTTTCTATAAATATAAAATTATGTTTATTTTTTAAACTTTTAATTATTAAATGTTGATAATTTTTATTTATGAAATAATTTATAATATTTAAATTTTTAATATTATTATTAAAATCATAAAGATCAATATCTAAAGAATTATCCATTTTCTTTGATACTACTTTTGATAAATTAAAATCGAAATGAATATAATCTCTTTTATTATCGATTGAATAATTATTAATATAATCATATTGATTCATATCTTTACTTAAATAATAATAATCTGATTCTTCTCCTCCAAAAACTAAGAAAGTATCAGAATCTAATAAAATTATATCTTTTTGAAGAGTATAAAATATTATTTTTTGATTTAAATAATTTAAAGTTAATATGAATTGAATATTATTAAATAATGGTTTATTGAAATAATTTTGATAATAATATTCTACCATGTTTGATATTGATATATTTTCAGGACAATTATTATAAATATTAAATCCTTTTAATTCTTTTTCGTATAATATTGGAATTAATAAATTATTATTAATATCTATAAATTTAAAATGTTCAATGTGATTGTTATTTAAATATTGTGAAAACATTATAGTATAAGTAGAATTATTATATAATTTTAAATTTATATTTAATGAATCATCATTGGATTGATATTCAATGGTTTTTCCATCTAATAAGTTTAAATTAAATTTAATAATAATTGTAGAATTTGTTTCAGATGAAATTATTGAATCATATATTTTATTATTTATATTTGATTTAGGTAAATCATTGATTTTTGTGTTTGATTCAGATAATTCATCATCTGTGTTTGATTCAAATGATTCATCATCTGTGTTTGATTCAAATAATTCATCAATTTTTATGTTTGATTTAAGCAAATCATCATTTAATTCAAGTAAATCAGCAATTTGAATCATTGATTCAGGTAAATCATCAATTTGAATCATATAATCATCTTTTGGAATTGTATAATAAATATTTGTATATGGTTTTAAAATTATTTTATTACAATTATAAATAAAATTTCTCAAATCTTTCATTCCAAATTGTAAATCAACAGTAAAATGAATTGATTTAGTATTACAATTTAAAAAATTTGGTTTATTATTATTTCCAATAATATTGATAGAAAGTTGATTTTCAGATTTAATAATCATTTGATCGGTAATAATTTGTTCATTTTCTATATGAAAATCTTCAATAATTCCTTCTATCAAATTATTATTTTCTTTAAATTTGATATTAATATAATTTTTCATATATGAAAAATTAAGAATATTTGTGCTATTTGATTTCAATAAAATTCCTCCAGTATAATTTCCATTAAAATAAAATAAATTATTTCTATTATTTGCTTCTATTTTATAATTACCATCGAAAATATTAAAAATATTATTAAATTCATTTGAAGTTTTGATTATACCAGAATCAATAAAATTTAAATTAAAAAGTATATATTGATCAGATTTTTTTATATTATTAATTCTATTTGAATCACCCATAATCATAGAATTATCACAAAAGTATTGATAAGATCTTATATCTTTTTTTCTTTCATAATCTCTATTAAATTTATGAGGAAAACATAATATTTTTTGATTTTCATCATATCTTAAATCTACTCTAGATAGTTTAACTTCAAAACATTTTGTCATATCAATTTCAGATTTTTTTGTGATAATTGTTCTATCATGAAATTCTGAATGACCAAATCCAAATGAAATATGTGTTATTTCTTTATTTGTTTGTTGAAGAAGATCCCACATTTGATTTTTAATCATTTGCAATCTATTACTATCTGTTGCTAAATCATGCATATTATCTGGAGCATCGCCTTTTATCAAAAATGGAAGAATTTTATTTCCTAAACCATGGAAGAAATTTTGAATATCTTCACCAGTAGTAGTTCCATATTTTTTATATTCTATAATATTAGAAATTCCATAATAAATTCCTCCAATTCCAATCATTATTACTGCAACTGAAATTTGCCCAATAGGGCCTAAGAAAATCAAAGCTACCACAGTTGATGATATTGATATTCCGGATAATACTATTTCAGCTATACTGTCTCTGATTGTTTTATCTGTACAAGTATTTTTTTTACAATCAATAAGAACATTTACAAATTCATAAATTTGATATCCATCCAGTACTATTGTTCCTCCGATAATAGAATTTCCAATTACTTGACCTAAAACTTTAGTTTGTTGCATTAATTTTAAAGTTTTAATAATTCGCCCTTCGTTTCCAATAATGGGTAATTTTAAATTATTAATCATAGTTGAAATTTTTACTGCTATTATTGGAGATGAAATTGAATATATTAATGCAGAAGATGAAATCATACAACCTTTATAAGATTTACTTTCATTAAAAGCATCATAACAATAAAAACCAGTACTCAGTGCAGATAAACTTATCAATGCTCTATTGGTATTTTCAATTATGGATTTTTTTAATGGTGTGATAACTGATGATTTTTCAAATGAATATAAAATTCTTTCTTTTTTTTGATTTTCAAAATAATTTGATACTATTTGATCTATTATAATTTTATCTCTTGTATTAAAATTATTTATTTTAGAATATCCTCTAAGTTCATTAATTAAATTAGATAATGAAGTTGGATATGGTAATAAATTTTTAATTGTTCTAACGAGATTATTTATATTAAGTTTTGAAAAAGATTTTTTTAGATTAATTTTTTTTATAATTATATCTTCTAAAAGACAATTTGATCTTTTTCTTCTTGTTGATGTTGAACAAGCTGAAATTGATAAAGATTTAAGATTTATATTATATTCATCGGATATCATCGATGCAAAATTATCAGCAGAAGTTGATGTTAATCTAATTGAAGGATTAATCAAATAATATTGTGCTTTATTTAAAAACTTATCTATTAAATTTTTAGAAATAATTTTATTTGATATTAAATCATTTATTGATTTTATTTCTGGATAATTTAAAAATTCTTTCGTTAATAAAATATCTTGTATTTCTTTTTTAAAATCATTAAAAAGTACATTATGATTAATATATTCATATGATGATTCAGATAATTCTTTAAATGAATATTTTTCTTTATTTTTTATATTATTTATAAATATAATTTTTTGATTTTCATTATTTTTAATAATTTCTTTAATTTTATCTTTAAAATTTATTGGTAAAATATTTTCTTTATTCAAACAATCAACAATTAATAAATTAAAACCTTTTTTATTTTCTATTGCATTGAATAAAATATCAAAATTTTCTTTATTGGCTATTTGAGGTAGATTTATAAATGAATAATTTTCAATATAATATTTTTTTCCATTTACATAAAATTCTTTAATAAAATTATTAACTTGACAATCTAAAATATTATTAGAAATATCAGATGAATTTAAAATTTCCAAAATTTTGTTTTTACTTTCTAAAAATTTATTTATTTTATTTGATAATTTTTTCATATTTTTAGTTTTTTTAAAATCTAAATTCAATCCATTTAAATCATTTGCAAAAGTATTGGCAAATTGTATCGAAGACATATATTCAAATTGAATTTTGAGTTTGTCAATTACTGATATAATTGTTTCTAATCTGCCATAATTCCTTGTCATAAAACCTCTTTTTTTATATTCTTCTAAATCACATGGCATTAAAAAATCTTCAATGTGTTTAAAAAAGTTATTATAAATGAATTTTGATACTGGCTGTGTTACTTCAAATATTTTAGATATTTTGTAAATATTTATTTTTTCAATTTCTTCAAGATTTAGATAATCAGGCACTAAAATAAAATCTTTTAAAAATTGATTTAGATATTCTTTATTAATTTCAACTGAAGGTAAGTCAATAGGAAAATTTATATTCTTTTTTGGAGCAAGAAAGTGTGTAAGGTGAAAACGAAAATTTTCAAGTTCTGATTGAAAAATTTTAATTTTTTCTTTGAATAAAATTTCAAGTTTTTTTTTAGTCAATAAATCAATTTCTTTTTTATATAATCTCTCTGAAGCTGTTTTGATTAATATTTTACGTTTTTCATTAGAGATTGAAGTATATTCTGTTTCAATTCTATTTTTAAATTCTTTAGGTGTTAAACTGTGTTCTTTATTTTTATATTTTTGTAGAAAATTTTCTTCAAATATTTTTTTTTGTTCTTCAAATAAATTTATTTTGTTTAAATTTTCTTTAATTGATTTACAAATCATTTTTATTATCAATACTTGTTTAAAATTATATATTCTTTCATTAATATTAAATTCTTTTTTATTTATTGATTTTAACTCGTTTATATCTACTGAATCTAAAGATTTAATAAAATCTTTAGAAAATTCATATATATCAATATCATCTGTTTTAAATAAAATATTTCTTAAAAGATTTGATTTTTCTTGAATATTTTTTACAATTATTTCTTTATTAATATTTTTATTTTTATTTGATAAATATTTTATATTAAAATATTTTCTATCTAATTTTAGAATTTTAATAGAATTATCTTCTATATTTTGATTATCTTCTATATTTTGATTATCTTCTATATTTTGATTATCTTCTATATTTTGATTATTTTTATTGTTTAGATTTACTATTTTATATTGATTGTTTGATTCGTCAAATATTATATCAGGAGAATATTTATTAGTATTTTTTAAACTTAAAGTATTTATGATAAATTCTGTAAATAAATTTATAAATTCTTCAGAAAATATATCTTCTATATTTATTTTTTTAATATTTTTTTTTTCATTTATTTTTTTAATCTGCATTTCTATAATTTTTCTATTATCAAAAACATTAATAAATCCAAAAATATTTGGTATTGTGATTTTTATCTTTTTTAAAAAATTAATTTTTTGTTCTTGTATAGAAATTTTTTTTCCATCTTTTATGATTTCTGTATAATTTAAAAAATCTAATTTTTTATATATACTTTCGCATAAATAAAAGAAAGTTTTATCGTATAATTCTTTTTTATTTATATCAAAATTTAATACTTTATCATGAATTTTTCCAATATTTTCATCAATAGATATAAATTCATTTTTATTAAGAGCTATAATATATTTTTGAAAATTTTTTTTATAACCATTTTCTTTCTCTTTAATTTCTAAAATAATTTCATTTTTCATTTTTAGATGATGAATACTACTAGCACTAGTACCAGATTTAATATTTTTTATCATTTCAATAAAATTTTTAGAAATAAGTTGTAATTCAGTTGAATCTTCTAAAAGATTTTTTATATTTTTAAATTTATCATTATCAATAAGTTTTTTTTCATCGATTTTATAAAATTTAATATTTTTTTTATCAATTCCTACATTTTCAATTTCAATATCATTCAAATACAATATATTATTTAATGATTTATCATTTAATGATTCATTTACAATCGAGAAAAGTTCATAAATTTCATTTGATTCGGATAAATTAGTACAAAGAAACATTTTAAGATTTACTTTTTTTATTTCTTTTATATTATTTTTTAAAATTTCTATATTTTTATTAATATTTTCAGTTAAAGAAAATAAATATTTTCTCAAGTAAAAATCTCCATCTTCTTTGATAAAATCATTTATTTTTATTGAATCATGTTTTGCTTTCGCTGAAATTTTATGTTTAGCTTGAATAACAAAATAATCAAGAACACCATCTTCGTATAATATAATGAATTGAATATCGTCAAATTTTCCATTAATATCAACCTCTGATCCATATTTAATATCTTTTATCAATTTAATATTTTTTATATTTCCTGATTTTTTAAGATTTTCTGAATAATTTAAATATTCTATTATATTTAATAATCCTAATGCGGAAAGATTGTTTTGATATCTAACTCCGTGTTGAGTTTTTCCTAATTCACCGAGTATATATTTTTCATTAACTATTGTAAGTTGTTTTTTTTCTTCATCTTTTAA
The DNA here is from genome assembly GCA_031841125.1 of Acanthococcus lagerstroemiae. Taxonomy (NCBI): domain Eukaryota; kingdom Metazoa; phylum Arthropoda; class Insecta; order Hemiptera; family Eriococcidae; genus Acanthococcus; species Acanthococcus lagerstroemiae. The sequence continues at coordinate 164,169 of JAJSSI010000018.1, read as the reverse complement.
TAAAGAATTTCTTTTCTGATTTTGGTTATCTCTTGAAGAACTTTGCAATCCAGATGGCCCTGGTTGTGGTTCATTTTCTATTTTGATTGTATCAATTTTTAAGGGGTTTGATAAATTTAATTTTTCATTAATCATCTTGATATATTTATCACATTCTACATCTTTAGTTCCTTTATGTACTTTTTTTGTTATATCTAATAATTCTAAAGCATTCTGATTATATTCATTAATATATTTTAAATTTTCTTCGGAAGCATTTTCGATTAAATATTCAATTACACTCCAAATTTCATAATAAATGGCATTATGAAGAAATGATGGTCTTTTTTTATAAATATAATTTATATCAAGATTATATTCTTTTATTTTATCAAGGAAATTATTTAAAACAGTTTTTTCATCTAATTTTTGTTTATTTTCAAGAATAGTTATTATATTAAAAAATATTCTTTCATTTTCTGGTACTCCGGCCATTCTTTTAATTCTGTGATTGTTTATTTCAAATATTAACTTATCAATATTATTTCTTTTTGATAAAATAGTCATTTTAAAAATTTTTATTTTCAAAATCAAACTTTAAGATTTTTAGTAAAATAAAAATATTTTAACTATTTATTAAAATTAACTGAAATAAATTAACAGAAGTAGGCAATTTTTAATATTTTTAATAATAAAAATTCAATAAAAAAAAATTATAATAATTTTAAAATTATATTTTAATCATTTCAATCAAATATGAAATAAAACAATCTTTAAATATTTTTTGTTGATGATCAAATTTATTTACAGCTAAAACATCATAATTCCAAGGAAATGAAATATTATCTTCAATGAATTTAAAAGTTAAATTTGGATTTTGTGATAAATATGAAAAATTCCATTGTTTATCTAATCTTCCATTTAAAACTTTTATTGAAAAATTTAATTTTGAAAGATAATCAAAATCCCAATCTATTTCAGGATTCTGATCAAAAATTTCTTCATTTATATTTGGATTATGGGAAAAGCTTTTATAATTCCATGGAAGATTTAAATTTTCTTTAATAATATCCCATGTGATAAATTCTCTTTCAGAAATTTTATTCCAATTCCATGGAAGATTTAAATTTTCTTTAACAGTATCCCATGTGATAAATTCTCTTTCAGAAATTTTATTCCAATTCCATGGAAGATTTAAATTTTCTTTAACAGTATCCCATGTAATATTTAAATTTTCAGATAAATAATACCAATTCCATGAAAGATTTAAATTTTCTTTAACAGTATCCCATGTGATAAATTCTCTTTCAGAAATTTCATTCCAATTCCATGGAAGATTTAAATTTTCTTTAACAGTATCCCATGTAATATTTAAATTTTCAGATAAATAATACCAATTCCATGAAAGATTTATATTTTCTTTAATAATATCCCATGTGATAAATTCTCTTTCAGAAATTTCATTCCAATTCCATGGAAGATTTAAATTTTCTTTAACAGTATCCCATGTAATATTTAAATTTTCAGATAAATAATACCAATTCCATGAAAGATTTATATTTTCTTTAATAATATCCCATGTGATAAATTCTCTTTCAGAAATTTCATTCCAATTCCATGGAAGATTTAAATTTTCTTTAATAAAATCCCATGTAATATTAATATTCGATGATAAATATTTCCAATCCCATGGTTTATTTATATTATTTTTAATACAATTCAAAGATATACAAGGAGATCTTGAAATAATTTTATAAAATCTATTATAATTTAGTATTTTTATTTCATTAAGACAATCATGATGATATCTAAAACATGTAAATTTATTTTTACAAATATGATTTTCTAATTCAAGAATAAATTTTTCTTCTTTAATATTTTTTAATATTTCTTCATAATCCCAATTTAAACAAGGATTATCAATCACATTTTTTATTTTTAAATTTGAATTATATGAAAATGGCAAATATTGATTATCTTCATCGTTATTTAATACATATCCTAAATTAATATTAAGTTTATATCTAAATAAATTAAATTGTGAAGTACTTTTTATTTGATCCCAATCTATAAAAGTACTGATTATATCAGATAAAATTATATTTTCTTTATCGAATATATTTATTATTTGTTTATTTTTACGACATGTATCTTTTAAAGATATATTTACAATATCAAATACATCAATATCAGAATTTTTGATAATATCTTCTAATGTTTTATCAGCATTATCAGAAATAATTTCCCAAGTTAATTCTGGATGATCATTCAATATTGAATCATAATACCAGTTTATTTCAGGATGTTTTAAAATATATTCTATAGAAAATTTATCTTGAAAAGCTGCAATATTCCAAGATTTGTTATTATATTTTTTAATTATATCTATAGTAATATCTTCGCGCCAAGTCAATTGTTCAAAATTCCAATCTTCATCAATATGATCTAAAATATCTTTTAATGGAAAATTATAATTATCGCTTAACCACTGATAATTCCAATTGAAATTTGGATTATCTTCTATTGTTTTCCAAGTGATATCATGATTATGTTTTTGAAACCACTCTGAATTCCATTTTTTATCTTTATAAAACTTTATCACTTTAACAATGATATTTATATCATGATATAAATTCCATGAAAAATCAAAAAAATATTTTAATATAGTATTTTCTCTTATATTGGGATTATCAGATAATTTACGAAAATTCCAATTATTATTGAGATTATAGGTTTTTTTAACAAAATCAAAGAAATATAAAGAAAACAAATCTTTAATATAATTTTCTAATTCTTCTGATATTATATTATTTTTCAAATCATTTTTATTTATATTATTAAAAATTGATTTAAATTCTTCATCTTCTTTAAATTGATCAAAGAAAATTTTATATTCCATCTCGATCATTTTAGATTATTTTCTATTTATAATCTGATTTAGTTTATTAAAATAAAAATTCAAAAAAAAATATTATTTCTAATATAAAAATAAAATATAAAAATTATTATTATAATTTTTCAAATTCAATTACAATCAATTTTTGAAGTATTTGATAAATTTAATTTTTCATTAATCATTTTGATATATTTATCACATTCTATATCTTTAGATCCTTTATGTTCTTTTTTTGTTATATCTAATAATTTTAACGCATCTTGATTATCATCATTAATATATTTTAAATTTTCTTCTGATATATTTTTAATCAAATAATCAATTATACTCCAATTTTCATAATAAATAGCATAATGAAGAAACGATGGTTCGATTTTATAAATATAATTTATATCAAGATTATGTTCTTTTATTTTTTCAAGGAAATTATTTAAAACAGTTTTTTCATCTAATTTTTGTTTATTTTCAATAATAGTTATTATTTCAGAAAATATTTTTTTATTTTTTGACATTCCTGCCATTCTTTTAATTCTGTGATTATTTATTTTAAATTTTAACTTATTTGAAAATTTTTATTTTCAAAATTAAAATTTAAGATTTTTAAAAAAGAAAATATTTAACTATATAATAAAATTAACTGATATAAAATAAATTAACCGAAAATTAGAAAATATTTTAATATTTTTAATAATAAAAATTCAATAAAAAAAAAATTTTAATAATTTTAAAATTATATTTTAATCGTTTCAATCAAATATGAAATAAAATTTTCTTTAAATATTTTTTGTTGATAAGCAAAATCATTTTTATTTAAATAATAATAATTCCAAGGACGTGATATATTATCTTCAATTAATTTAAAAGTTAAATTTGGATTTCGTGATAAATATTCAAAATTCCAATCTATTTTAAGTTTTTGATCAAAAATTTTTTCATTTATATTTGGATTAAAAGCAACAAAACTTGTATAATTCCATGGAAGATTAATATTTTCTTTAACAATATCCCATGTGATAAATTCTCTTTTGGATATTTTATTCCAATTCCAAGAAAGTTTTGGATTTTCTTTAATAAAATCCCATGTAATTTTCGATGAAATTCGATTCCAATCCCATGGTTTATTTTTATTATTTTTAATATAATCCAATGATATATAAGGAGATCTTGAAATAATATTATAAAATTCATTATAATTTAATATTTCTATATAATCAAAATCATTACAATAATACCTATAACAGTTAAATTTATTTTTACAAATATGATTTTCTAATTCAAAGATAAATTCTTCTTCTTTAATATTTTCTAATATTTCTCTATAATCCCAATTCATATCAGGATTATCTATTATATCTTTTATTTTTAAATTTGGATTGTATGAAAATGGTAAAAATTGATCATCTTCATCATCATTGTTATTTAATATATATTTTAAATCATTATTAACTCTGTATCTAAATAAATTAAAGAGTGAAGTGCTTTTTATTCGATCCCAATTTATAGAAGCAATAATTATATCAGATAAAAGTATATTTGTTTTATCGAATATGTTTATCATTTGTTTATTTATTTTAAATATATCATATAAAGATATATCTACAGTATCCGATATTTCAATATTAGAATTTTTGATAATATCTTCTAGTGTTTTATCAGCATTATCAGAAATAATTTTCCAAGTTAATTCTCGATGATTTTTCATTATAAAATAATCATACCAACCTATTTCAGGGTGTTTTAAAATATATTCTATAGAAAATTTATTTACTGATCCTAATATTTTCCAAGGTTTATTATTATATTTTTCTATTATTTCTATAGTAACATCTCTACGATAACTTAGTTTTTCAAAATCCCAATCTTGATTTATATGATCTAAAATATCTTCTAATGGAAAATTATAATTATCACTTAACCATTTGAAATTCCAATTAAAATCGGGATTATCTTCTATTATTTTCCAAGTGATATTTTGATTGTCTTTTTGAAATTGTTCTGAATCCCATTTTTTATCTTTATAAAATTTTATTATTTTAACCATTATATCTATATTGTGATGTATATCAACCCATGGATAATCAAAAAAATATTTTACTATAACATTTTCTCTTATAATAGGAATATTGGATAATCTTTTAAAATCCCAATTAGTTTATTATTAAGATTATAAGTTTTTTTAACAAAATCAAAGAAATATAAAGAAAATAAATCTTTAATGTAATTTTCTAAATCTTTTGATATTATATTATTTTTCAAATCATCTTTATTTATATTATTAAGAATAAATTTAAATTCTTCATCTTCTTTAAATTGATCAAAGAAAGTTTTATATTCATCATCGATCATTTTTAGATTATTATTTTCTATTTATAATCTGATTTAGTTTATTAAAATAAAAATTCAAAAAAAAAATTAATTTTCTATCATGTTAATCAAATATGAAATAAATTGTTTTTTAAATGTTTTTTGTTGATGAAAACATTTGCTAGAGCTTAGACAACCAAAATCTAAATAATTTAATAAGTAATCTTCTAAAAATTTAAATGATAAATTAGGATCGATTTCATTTAAATATATTTTATCAGTAAAATTTTTATCCGAAATCATTTTTAAAAGTTCTTCTTTTGAATAATATTTTTTTGTTTTAATATTTTTTACCATCGGATCCCAAGGCAGGTTAAGATTATCTAATATAGTTTGCCATGTAACATCGGTTTTTTTTGTTATACATATCCAATTCCATCCTTTTTCAGTTAAATCAAAATTATTTTTTATATATTCAAAAGATATTTTAGATATTGAAATTAAATTATATAAATCATCATCATATAAATTTTTATCTAAAATAGTTTTTATGTAATTTAAAATATCTTCATCATCAGCTTTTATATTTTCTACTATTTCTCCATGATTCCAATATAAATCTAAATTATCCATCACATCTTTAAGTTTTAAATTAGGATTAAGTGAAAAATATAAAGGTTGAATATAATTATATGGTTTTTTATAATCATAATAATATAATGGAAGTTTATATTTATATAAATTAAACAATGATTTACTTTTTATATTATCCCATTTTGTAATTGATTGAATTAAAGTATCTAAATTTAAAACATTTACATCACCTAATTCTTTTAACGATTTATAAAGATATATACTATCTGTATCATTTGATGAAATAAAATCATCAAATGACATATGCATATTTTTAATAATATCATTTATTGTTCGATCAGAATTATTAATTATATCATCCCAAGTTAAAGTATGATTATCTAACATTATTTGTTCTGGATCCCAATTTTTATCAGAATGTTTCAAGATAAATTTGATAGATAGATTTTTAACCATACTCAAATATTCATAATTCCAATCTTCATTGATATATTTTTCTATGATTTCCTCTTTACAAACATGAAGACTTTTAAATTTATTAAACTTCCAAGGTTTATCAGGGTATTTTTCTACTATTTCTATAGTAAGATCTTTATGTTTATTTATTGAATTAAAATCCCAATCTTTATCAATATGATTTATAATATCTTCAAATGGAAAATTTTCATTATAACCCAATCGTTCAAAATTCCAATTAAAATCTGGATTTTCTTCTATCACTTTCCAAGATAAATTGTTATTAAATCTTTGAAATGATTCTAGATCCCAATTTTCATCTTTAAAAGTTTTTATTGTTTTAATTGTTACATTTGGATTATCAATTATTTCATCAATATTTTTATGAAAAGGATAATCGTAAAAATATTTTAATATAACGTTTTCTCTTATAATAGGATTTGAAGATAAATAATAAAATTTCCACTCTTTATCATATGTTCTTTTAACAAAATCAAAAAAATATAAAGAAAATAAATCTTTTATATAATTTTCTAATTCTTTTGATATTATATTATTTTTTAAGTTATCTTTATTTATATTATTAAGAATATATTTAAATTCTTCATCTTCTTTGAATTGATCAAAGAAAGTTTTATATTCTTCATCGATCATTTTAGATTATTATCTATTTATAATCTGATTTAGTTTATTAAAATAAAAATTCAAAAAAAAAAAATAATATTATTCCCAATATAAAAAATAAAATATAAAAATTATTATTATAATTTTTCAGATTTAATTACAATCAATTTTTGAAGTATTTGATAAATTTAATTTTTCATTAATCATTTTGATATATTCATCACATTTAATTTCTATTTCATTTCCTTTATTTTTATCTTTGGTTATATTGAGAAAATCTATAGCAGAATGTTTTTCATCATTAATATAATCTAATTTAATATTTTCATGTTTTATTAAATATTCTACTACATTCCATAATTCATATTGAATAGCATATTGAAGAAACGATGATTGATTATCAATGTTAGAATTTATTGTTATTTCAAGATCATTTTCTTTATCAAAATTATTTTCATTATTAATAATATCAATTTCTTTTTGAAAATCTTCTCCACTTATATCTTTTTTACTTTCTTTTAAGAAATCTATAAGAAAATAAATTGATTCAATTCTATCATCATATATTACAGACATTTTTTTAATTCTTTTAATATCAAAATTGATATTAATTTTAGTGTTGTTAACTAAATTGTCAACTCTAAAGATATAAAAATAAATTTTTAAATATAATAAAAAATATTTTTATTTACACAATATACTTTTTTATTTATAAAACAAAAATAAATTATTTTCCAATTCGCAATAAAACAAGTACTTATATTAATATATAATTTTTCAAAAAAAAATTAATTTTCTATCATATCAATCAAATATGAAATAAAACAATCTTTAAATATTTTTTGTTGGCAAATAAAATCATTTTCATTCAATTTATCATAATTCCAAGGATATGAAATATTATCTTCAATAAATTTAAAAGTTAAATTTAGATTTTGTGATAAATATGAAAAATTCCATTGTTTATTCAATCTTTTATTTAAAACTTCTAATGAAAAATTTAATCGTGAAAGATAATCAAAATCCCAATCTATTTCAGGATTTTGATCAAAAATTTCTTCATTCATATTTGGATTATGAGAAAAGCTTTTATAATTCCAAGGAATATCTGGATTTTCTTTAATAATATCCCATGTGATAAATTCTCTTTTGGATATTTCATTCCAATCCCATGGAAGATTTAAATTTTCTTCAATATTATCAAATGTAATTTTTGGATTTTTAGATATTTGATACCAAGACCATGGTAAATTTAAATTTTCTTCAATATCTTGCCATGTGATGTTTGAATCTTTTGATGATAAATAAAACCAATCCCAATGAAGATTTAAATTTTCTTTAATATCATTTAATGTAATTTTTGGATTTTTTGATACATGATACCAATTCCAAGAACGGTCTAAATTCTCTTCAATAAATTCCCACGTAATATTTGAATTTAATGATAAATTTTCCCAATCCCATGGTTCGTTTAAATTATTTTTAATATAATTTAAAGTAATATGAGGAGATTTTGAAATAAAATAATAAAATTTATTATAATCTAATAACTTTAAATCATGATCATATGAAAATTTATAGATACGACGACATTCACTACAATCATTAATCCATTCTATTAATTCATAAGTAATTTCTTCTTCTTTAATATTTTTTAATATTGATTCATAATCCCAAATTAATTCTCTATTATCATCTGCTAATATATCTTTTATTTTTAAATTCGAATTATATGAAAATGGAAAATAAAAATTATTATTATCAATATTTAATATATGTTCTTCTTCTTTATCCTCAAAAATATTTTGTATAAAATTAATATTAATATTATATCTATATAAATTAAAAAGTGATTTGCTATTTACTTTATTCCAATCTATAAAAGTTTTAATTATTTCATCTAAATAATAATCTAATTCATCAATAATGTTTTTTATTTGTTTATTTTTTTCAAATACATCATATAAAGATATATTTTCGATTTCAGATATTTTAATATCAGAATTTTTAATTATATCTTTGAATGTTTTATCAGCATTATCAGAAATAATTTCCCAAGTTAAATCTGGATTATCAGACATAATTTGATCATAATCCCAATTTTTATCTGAATGTTTTAAAATGAAATCTAAAGAAAATTTATATGAAAATTTTTTAAAATTCCAATTTTTATCAATATATTTTTCTATTATTTCTGCAGTAAGATCTTCACGACAACTTAACCAATGAAAATCCCAATTTTCATCAATATGATCTAAAATATCTTCTAAAGGGAAATTTTTATTATAACTTAATAATTCAAAATTCCAATTGAAATCTGGATTATCATTTATAGTTTTCCAAGATATATTTTGATTATATTTTTGAAAATGTTTCAAATCCCATTTTTCATCTTTAAAATTTTTTATTATTTCTATAGTTATATTTGGATTTTCAATCAATGATCGAAGATCCCATGGATAATCGTAAAAATATTTTAATATAATTTTTTCTCTAATGAATATATTTGAACTTAGATATTTGAAATTCCAAGTTTCTTTATACTTATCGTAATTATATATTTTTTTAACAAATTCAAAAAAATATAAAGAAAATATATCTTTTATATAATTATCTAAATCTTTTGATAATATGTTTTTTTTCAAATCATATTGGTTAATATTATTAAAAATAAGTTTAAACTCTTCATCTTTTTTGAATTGATCAAAGAATGTTTTATAATACAATTTTATCATTTTATATTTTTTTAAATTGATTATTGAAAAATAATATTTTATATTTATAATCTGATTTAGTTTATTAAAATAAAAATTCAAAAAAAAATAATATTATTCCCAATACAAAAAAATAAAATATAAAAATTATTATTATAATTTTTCAGATTCAATTATAATCAATTTTTGAAGTATTTGATAAATTTAATTTTTCATTAATTATTTTGATATATTTATCACATTCTATATCTTTAGTTCCTTTATTTACTTTTTTTATTATATCTAATAATTTTAATGCATCTTGATTATTATCATTGGTATATTTTAAATTTTCTTCGGAAACATTTTTGATTAAATATTCAATTACACTCCAAATTTCATAATAAATAGCATAATGAAGAAATGGTGCATTGTTTTTATGAATATAATTTATATCAAGATTATATTTTTTTATTTTATCAAGGAAATTATTTAAAACAATTTTTTCATCTAATTTTTGTTTATTTTCAATAATAGTTATTATATTAAAAAATATTCTTTCATTTTTCATTTCTTCTGGCACTCCAGCCATTCTTTTAATTCTTTTCATCATAATATCAGAATTAATATTAATTTTAGAATTATTAACAGAATATTTAGATAAAATTGTCATTTCTAAAAATTATATAAATGAAAATTTTCAAGTATAATATACATTTTTTATTTATAAAAACAAAGATAAATTATTTTCCAATTCACAATAAAACAAGTATTTATTTTTTATTATTATTATATAAATTTTCAAAAAAAAATTAATTTTCTATCATTTCAATCAAATATGAAATAAATTGTTTTTTAAATGTTTTTTGTTGATGTATAAATTCATTTGAACTTAAAGACTTAAAATCTAAATAATTTAATAAATAATCTTCTAAAAATTTAAATGATAAATTAGGATCGATTTCATTTAAATATATTTTATCAGTAAAATTTTTATCCGAAATCATTTTTAAAACTTCTTCTTTTGTATAATAATCTTTATTTGATTTATTTTTTATGTTTGAAGAATCTAAAGCTAAATTGGGATTTTCATCAACATTTCGCCATGTAAAATCAGACTTCAATGATAAATAATTCCAATCCCATCCTTTTTTGGTTAAATCAAAATTATTTTTTATATATTCAAAAGATATTTTAGATATTGAAATTAATCTATATAAATTTTTATTAGATAATTTTTTATCTAAAATAGTTTCTATATAATTCAAAATTTCTTTGTCATCAGCTTTTATATTTTCTATTATTGCTTCATGATTCCAATATAAATCTAAATTATCTAATACATCTTTGAATTTAAAATTAGGATTAAATGAAAAACGTAAAGAATCAATGTCTGAAATAAATAAACATTTATTTCCAAAATCGTCAAATTTATCACGATTCGATGAAAGTTTATATTTATATAAATTGAATAACGATTTACTTTTTATTTTATCCCAATTTGTAATTGATTGTATTAAAGTATCTAAATTTAAGGTTAAAATATCAAGATTATCTAGTAATAATTTAACAGAATCATTATCAACATTTATTATATCATATGATGAAATAAATTCATCAAAAGACATATACATATTTTTAATAATATCATTTAATGTTCTATCAGAATTATTGATTATATCATCCCAAGTTAAAGTTAAATTATTTAACATTATTTTTTCCGGATCCCAATCTTTATCTGAATGTTTTAAGATATCTTTTATTGGAAAATTTTTATTATAACTTAACAAATTAAAATTCCAATTAAAATCTTGATTTTCTTCTATTGTTTTCCAAGATATATTTTGATTATATTTTTGAAACCATCTTAAATCCCATTTTTCATCTTTAAAAGTTTTTATTGTTTTAATTGTTATATTTGGATTTTCAATTATTTCATCAAGATAAATATGAAAAGGATAATCGTAAAAATATTTTATTATAACATTTTCTCTTATAATAGGATTTGAAGATAAATGATAAAAATTCCACTCTTTATCATATGTTCTTTTAACAAAATCAAAAAAATATAAAGAAAATAAATCTTTTATATAATTTTCTAATTCTTTTGATATTATATTATTTTTCAAATCATCTTTATTTATATTATTAAGAATAAATTTAAATTCTTCATCTTCTTTAAATTGATCAAAGAAAGTTTTATATTCCGTTTCGATCATTTTAGATTATTTTCTATTTATAATCTAATTTAGTTTATTAAAATAAAAATTCAAAAAAAAAAAAATAATATTATTCCCAATACAAAAAAATAAAATATAAAAATTATTATTATAATTTTTCAGATTAAATTATATCAATTTTTGAAGTATTTGATAAATTTAATTTTTCATTAATCATTTTGATACATTTATTACATTCTTATCTTTAGATCCTTTATGTTCTTTTTTCGTTATATCTAATAATTCTAAAGCATCTTGATTATAATTATTGATTATTTTAAATTTTCTTTTGATAAATAATTATTAATAAAAACTTTTACAAGAAAATAAATATTTTAATAAATATACAAATTTGCTAAAAAACTATTTTAAATAATATTAATTTTTAATAATAAAATTTCAAAAAGAAATTAATTTTCTATCATATCAATCAAATATAATATAAAATAATCTCTAAATAATTCTTGCTGATGTAAAAATTTATTTGAACTTAAAGACTTAAAATCTAAATAATTTAATAAATAATCTTCTAAAAATTTAAATGATAAATTAGGATCGATTTCATTTAAATGTATGATATCAGTAAAATTTTTACGCGAAATCATTTTTAAAAGTTCTTCTCTTGAATAATAATTTTCTCTTGGTTTTATCATTTCATATGAATAATATTCATCCCAATGTAGAAAGGGATTATCTTGAATAGTTTGCCATGTAACATCAGATTTTTTTGTTAAACGATACCAATTCCATTCATCATCATCACTAGTTAAATCAAAATTATTTTTTATATACTCAAAAGATATTTTAGATAATGAAATTAAACTATATAAATAGTTATTAGATAATTTTTCATCTAAAATAGTTTCTATATAATTTAAAATTTCTTCATCATCGGCTTCTATATTTTCTACTATTTTTTCATGATCCCAATATAAATCTAAATTATCCATTACATCTTTGAGTTTTAAGTTAGGGTTAAGTGAAAATGATAAAGGTTCAATATCTGTATTATATGGTTGTTTAATTCCATATTTATAATTTGATGAAAGTTTATACTTACATATATTAAAAAATGATTTGCTTTTTATATCATCCCAAGTTAAAGTTAAATTATTTAACATTATTTTTTCCGGATCCCAATCTTTATCTGAATGTTTTAAGATGAATTCGATAGATAGATTTTTTTTATTGCTTAATCTTTTAAAATCCCAATTTTTATCAATATATTTTTCTATGATTTCTTCTTTAAGAATGTGAGGACTTTTAAAATGATAAAAGTTCCATGGTATATTATTATATTTTTCTACTATTTCTATAGTGAGATCTTTGCGCTTGCTTAATAAATTAAAATCCCAATTTTCATCTAGATGATTTAAGATATCTTGTAATGGAAAATTTTTATTATAACTTAGCCATTTAAAGTCCCAATTAAAATCTGGATTTTCTTCTATTGTTTTCCAAGTGATATTTTGATTAGCTTTTTGAAATTGTTTTGAATTCCAATTTTCATTTTTAAAGGTTTTTATTGTTTTAATTGTTATATTTGGATTTTTGATTATTATAATAATATTTTCATGAAAAGGATAATCGTAAAAATATTTTAATATAACATTTTCTCTTATAATAGGATTTTTAGATAAATCATTAAAATCCCAATTATTATTATTATCAGGATTAAAAGTTTTTTTAACAAAATCAAAAAAATATAAAGAAAATAAATCTTTAATATAATTTTCTATTTTTTCTGATATTATATTATTTTCTAAATCATTTTTATTTATATTATTAAGAATTGATTTAAATTCTTCATCCTCTTTGAATTGATCAAAGAAAGTTTTATATTCCATCTCGACCATTTTAGATTATTTTCTATTTATAATCTAATTTAGTTTATTAAAATAAAAATTCAAAAAAAAATTATTTTTCTATCATTTCAATCAAATATGAAATAAAACATTCTTTAAATATTTTTTGTTGATAAGAAAATTTATTATAATTTAAAATATTATAATTCCAAGGATATGAAATATTATCTTCAATTAATTTAAAAGTTAAATTTGGATTTAGTGATAAATATGAAAAATTCCATTGTTTATTCAATCTTCCATTTAAAACTTTTGTTGAAAAATTTAATCGTGAAAGATAATCAAAATCCCAATCTATTTCAGGATTCTGATCAAAAATTTCTTCATTCATGTTTGGATTATGAGAAAAGTTTTTATAATTCCAAGGAATATCTGGATTTTCTTTAATAATATCCCATGTGATAAATTCTCTTTTGGATATTTCATTCCAATCCCATGGAAGATTTAAATTTTCTTCAATATTATCCCATGTGATAAATCCTTTTTCAGAAATTTCATTCCAATCCCATGGAAGATTTATATTTTCTTTAACAATATCCCATGTGATAAATTTTCTTTTGGATATTTCTTTCCAATCCCAATGAAGATTTGGATTTTCTTTAATGATATTCCATCCAATGCTTAAATTTTTAGATACACGATACCAATTCCATGAGAGATTTATATTTTCTTTAAAGATATCATATGTGATAAATAATTTTTCTGATAATTCATTCCAATCCCATGGAAGATTAATATTTTCTTTAACAATATCCCATGTGATAAATTCTCTTTTAGATATTTCTCTCCAATTCCAATAAAAATTTAGATTTTCTTTAATAAATTTCCATGTAAGATTTGGTTTTAAAGATAAATATTTCCAATTCCATGGTTTATTTATATTATTTTTAATATAATTTAAAGATATATAAGGAGATTTTGAAATAATTTTATAAAATTTATTATAATTTATTATTTTTATTACATCAAGACATTCATGATAATATTTACAATATATAAATTTATTTTCACAAATATGATTTTCTAATTCAAGGATAAATTCTTCTTCTTTGATATTTTTTAATATGTCTTCATAATCCCAATTCAAACAAGGATTATCAATTACATCTTTTATTTTTAAATTTGGATTATATGAAAATGGCAAATATTGATTTTTTTTATTATCGCCAGCATTTAATACATGTCCTAACTTGGTATTAAGTTTATATCTATATAAATTAAAAATCGAAGTACTATTTACTTGATCCCAATCTATAAAAGTACTGATTATATCGGATAAAAGTATATTTTCTTTATTTAACACATTTATTATTTTATCATTATTTTCAAGTATAGTTTGTAAAGATATTTCTTCTATTTTAGATATATCAATATCAGAATTTTTAATTACATCTTTTAATGTTTTATCAGCATTATCAAAAATAATTTTCCAAGATATACCTGGATTTTCTAACATTATTAAATTATAATCCCAATTTTTATCAGGATATTTTAAAATATATTTTAAAGGAAATTTATTTGAAAATTTTTTATAATTCCAATTTTTATTAGGATATTTTTCTATTATTTCTTTAGTAATACCATTATCATAACTTAAGTAATCAAAATTCCAATCTTCATCTATATGATCTAAAATATCTTCCAATGAAAAATTTTTATTATCGCTTAACCATTTGAAATTCCAATTGAAATCTGGATTTTCTTCTATCACTTTCCAAGATAAATTGTTATTATATCTTTGAAATAATTCTAGATTCCAATTTTCATCATTAAAAGTTTTTAATATTTTTATTGTTACATTTGGATTTTCAATTATTTCATTAAGATAATTATGAAAAGGATATTTGTAAAAATATTTTAATATTACATTTTCTCTTATAAATGAATTATAAGATAATTTACTAAAATTCCAAATATTATCATTTTTAGGATTAAAAGTTTTTTTAAAAAAATCAAAAAAAAATAAAGAAAATAAATCTTTAATATAATTTTCTAAATCCTCTGATATTATGTTATTTTTCAAATGATCTTTATTTATATTATTAAGAATAAATTTAAATTCTCTATCTTCTTTAAACCGATCAAAGAAAGTTTTATATTCTATTTTAATCATTTTAGATTAATATTTGTGTTTTAAAATAATATTTTATATATTTTAAATTATTTATCTTGAAATTTTAATTTATATTTTAAAATCCAATTTATATTTTTAAAATTAATTTATATTATATTATATAATTTCAAAAAAAAAATTAATTTTCTATCATATCAATTAAATATAAAATGAAATATTCTTTAAATATTTTTCGTTGATAGTCAAATTTATTTACAGCTAAAACATCATAATTCCAAGGAAATGAAATATTATCTTTGATAAATTTAAAAGTTAAATTTGGATTTAATGATAAATGTGAAAAATTCCACTGTTTATTCAATCTTTTATTTAAAACTTTTGTTGAAAAATTTAATTGTGAAAGATAATTAAAATCCCAATTTAAATTAGGATTTTGATCGAAAAAATCTTCATTCATATTTGGATTCATAAATTTTGACATATTCCAAGGATAATTTGGATTTTCTTTAACAATTTCGCTTGTAATAAATGATCTTTGAGAAATTTCTTTCCAATCCCATGGAAGATTTATATTTTCTTTAACAATATCCCATGTAATATTTAAATATTTAGATAAACAATACCATTGCCAAGGATAATTTAAATTTTCTTTAACGGTATCCCATGTAATATTCGGATTTTTAGATACATAATACCAATCCCAAGGAAGATTTAGATTTTCTTTAATAATATTCCATGTTATATTTTGATTTTCGGATATAGAATACCAAGCTAAATTGTGATTTAAAATTTTTTCTATAAGACTCCATGTAATATTTTTATTTTTATCAGTTATAGAAAACCATTCCCAAGGAAGATTTATATTTTCTTCAATTTCTTTTATTGTAATATTTGGATTTGATGATACTTTAGACCAATCCCATAGAAGATTTAAATTTTCTTTAATAAAATCTAATTTAATATAAGATGATAAATAATTCCAATCCCATGGTTTATTTATATTATTTTTAATATAATCTAAAGATATATAAGGAGATTTTGAAATATATTTATAAAATCTTTGATATTGTAATAAATCATTAGATTTACATAAATAATTTTCCAATTCAGGAATATATTTTTCTTCTTTGATATATTTTAATATTTCTTTATAATCCCAATTAATATTAGGATTATCTAATACATCTTTTAATTTTAAATTAGGATTGTATGAAAACGGTATAAAATTAATTTGAAAAATATCATCAATATAAACAAAATTTTCATCTTCAACTTCATCTTCAACGTCAATATCATCAAAATCAATAGGTAATATATATTTTGGATCAGAATTTTCATTAAAAGTATATCTATATAAATTAAAAAGTGATTTACTGTTTACATCATTCCAATTTACAAAACTTTTAATCATATCAGATAAAGTTATTTTTGATCTATCAATCATATTTATCATTTTATTATTTTTTTCAAATACTTTTTGCAAAGACATTTCTTCTATTTTAGATATATCAATATCAGAATTTTTAATTATATCTTTTAATGTTTTATCTGCATTGTTATTAATAATTTCCCAAGTTAAATTTGATTTACTGTATATCGTATACAAAGACCAATTTATTTCAGGATGTTCTAAAATAAAATCTAAAGAAAATTCATTAGTATGAATTTTAAAATACCAAGGTTTATAATAATATTTTTTCATTATTTTTACATTAATATCATTACGATAAGATAATTGTTTAAAATCCCAATTTTCATCAATATGATCTAAAATATCTTTTATTAGTATATTTTGATTATAACTTAACCATTTAAAATTCCAATTAAAATCTGGATTATCTTTTATTGTTTTCCAAGTGATATTTTTATTGCTTTTTTGAAAATATTCTAAATTCCATTTTTCATTTTTAAAAGTTTTTATTGTTTTTACAGATATAATTTTGATTATATTAAAAAGTTGCTTATGAAAAGGATATTCGTAAAAATATTTTAATATTACATTTTCTCTTATATTAGGATTATAAGATAAATAATTAAATTTCCATTTACATTTATTATCTTTGATATAGGTTTTTTTAATAAAATCAAAAAAATATAAAGAAAACAAATCTTTAATGTAATTTTCTATTTCTTCTGATATTATATTATTTTTTAAATCATCTTTGTTTAAATTATTAAAAATTGATTTAAATTCTTTATCTTCTTTAAATTGATCAAAAAAAATTTTATATTCAGAATCAATCATATTAATGTTTTAAGAATATCGTATTTGAATTTATTTGAATTTATTTAAAAATATTATAGAATAAAATATAACAAATATAGATTTATAATACAAATATTATCCTCATAAACATTAAAAGATAAATATTATTTTCAAATCAATATAATATTATTAACTTGCTATTAAAAAAATATATATAAAATTTCAAAAAAAAAAATTATTATGATTATTATTATTTTATATTTTCAATTAAATATTCAATATAATTTTGTCTAAATGTGTTTTGTTGATATGGAAATACATATGAACTTAATGACTCAAAATCTAAATAATCCAATAAACAATCTTCTAAAAATTTAAACATCAGATTAGGATCATTTTCATCAAAAATTATTTTATATCTAAAATTTTTTTTTGAAATTATATTTGAAAGTTCTTCTTTTGTAAAATATTTTTCTTTTGGGGTTCTGAATTTATATATTGATAAATCCCAAGGATATTGAGGATTATCTAAAATAGTTTGCCATGTAACATCAGATTTATTTGTTATAAATGACCAATTCCAATTCTTTTCAGTTAAATCAAAATTATTTTTTATATATTTAAAAGATATTTTAGATTTTGAAATTAATTCATTTAAATTATGATTATTGTATAAATTCTTATTTATAATAGTTTTTAAATAATTTAAAATATTTTCATCATCATCTTTTATAATTTTTCTTATATAATTATGATCCCAATACAAATCTAAATTATCCATAACATCTTTGAGTTTTAAATTTTTATTATATGAAAATTCTATAGGTTTAATATTTACATTAGCTGAACATTTGTTACCATCTTTATCAAATAAATTATTAAAATCTGATTGAAGTTTATATTTGTATAAATTAAAGAATGATTTACTTTTTATATCATCCCAATTTATAATAGATTGTATCATATCCTTTATTGTAGTATTACAATGACAAAT
Organism: Acanthococcus lagerstroemiae; assembly: GCA_031841125.1. Lineage (NCBI taxonomy): Eukaryota > Metazoa > Arthropoda > Insecta > Hemiptera > Eriococcidae > Acanthococcus > Acanthococcus lagerstroemiae. Next base: position 145,265 of record JAJSSI010000018.1, on the reverse strand, counting down.
CTGTGATCCATCAAGACTTATTGCAGAACTAAATATTTTTTTTATTTCATCAGAATTTGAACTTAAATAATTTATAAATTCATCATGACTCATATGCATATTTTTAATAATATCATCTAATGTTCTATCAGAATTATTGATTATATCATCCCAGGTTAAAGTTGGATATAACATTATACGTTTAACAATCCAATTTTTATCTGAATGTTTTAAGATGAATTCGATAGATAGATTTTCTTTATTACTTAAATATTCGAAATCCCAATCTTTATCAATGTATTTTTCTATGATTTCTTCTTTAAGAATGTGAGGACTTTTAAAATTATTAAAGTTCCATGGTTTATCAGGATATTTTTCTACTATTTCTATAGTAAGATCTTTGCGACTACTTAATAAATTAAAATCCCAATTTTTATCAATATGATCTAAAATATCTTGTAATGGGAAATTATTATTAAAACTCAACCATTTAAAATTCCATTCAAGATTTAGATTTTCTTCTATTATTTTCCAAGTGATGTTTTGATTATATTTTTGAAAATTTTCTGTATTCCAATTTTCATTTATACATTTTAAAATATTTTTTAGAGGTTTATCATTATAACTCAAATATTTAAGATCCCAATTGAAATCTGGATTATCAAGTATAATTTTCCAAGATATATTTTGATTATATTTTTGAAAACATTTTAAATCCCATTTTTCATCTTTAAAAGTTTTTATTACTTTGATTGTTACATTTGGATTTTCAATTACACTTTTAATATTTCTATAAAATGGATACTCGTAAAAATATTTTATTATAACATTTTCTCTTATAATAGGATTATAAGATAATTGTTCAAAATCCCATTTATATTTATCATCCTTGATAACATTATAAGATTTTTTAATAAATTCAAAGAAATATAAAGAAAATAAATCTTTAATATAATTTTCTAATTCTTTTGATATTGTATCATTTTTTAAATCATCTTTATTTGTATTAATAAGAAAATATTTATATTCTATATCATTTTTATATTGATCAAAAAAAATTTTATATTCCGTTTCAATCATTTTAAATTAATATTTATGTTTTAAAATAATATTTTATATATTTTAAATTATATATCTTAAAATTTTTAATTTATATTCTAAAATCCAATTTATATCCTAAAATCCAATTTATATTTTTAAGATTGATTTATATTTTTAAGATTAATTTATATTTTTAAGATTAATTTATATTTTTAAGATTGATTTATATATCATTTAATATAAATTTTCAAAAAAAAAAATAATTTTATTAGTTACAACAAAATTATATAAAATAAAAAATATCAAAAATATCAAAAATATCAAAAATAAATTATATTATAAAATCAAATAAAATTAAATAAAGTAAAATATTAAAATCAAATTTTTTTTTAAAATATTTATATTGTTGATGATTTTAATTGATATTGTTCTAATTTAATTTTTTTAATTACTGAAATACCAGATTCTAAAGCACTTAATCTTAGTTTTTTTTTAATTAATTTAATACAATTATAACATTCAAATTCATTTCTTATATCTTTTTCTTTATATTTAATCATTGATAGCTGTAATAAAAAATACAATTTTTTAAACATTTTAAATTATTTGTATTTTCTATTAAATATTTAACTATACTCCAAATTTCATAATAAACACCATATTCAATAAATAATTGTCTATTATTGATACTGATATAATTTATATTTATATCATATTGTTTTATTTTTTTAAGAAAAATTTTTAAAACATTTATTTGATCTAATTTTTTTTCATTTTTATAAACACTTATTATATCATTTAATTCATTTAATTCATCATTCGTAAATTCTTCATTCATAAATTTTTCCATTTATAAAAATTTTTAAAATAGATCAAAAAAATGTTTTTAATCAATAGAAAAATTAATTATATTTTTAATTTTAAATAATAAATTTTCAAAAAAAAATATATTTATTTTTTAAATCAATAAAAATTGAAATAAAGATTTTAAAAATAAAATTAAATATTAAGTTTGATATTTAAAATTGTTACATTATCAAGAATAAATTCACAAAGATCTTTTATAATTTTATCTTTAATTTTTATATCCATGTTTAATTCTACAATTAATGTTTTTAAATCATTTAAATTCCAATTTTCATAATATTCTAAAGTTTCGTTTACAGTATCTTTGTAATTAATATTTTTAGAATTTTTTTTTTCTATTTTTTCAAAAAGAATTTTAAATAATTTCTTTTTTTCTTGCCGTAGCATGATTTTATAATTAAAAACTATTAAAAGTAATAAAATTGATTTATTTTTAAAAAAAATATTATATTTGTATTTTATAAATTATAACTCATAAAAAAAAATTTTCTTTAGTTAATTATTATCATCTTCATCGATGCTATCATTATCTTCATCGATGCTATCATTATCTTCATCAATTGAAAATTTTTGTGTTCCCGAAGGACCTGGCTGTGAATATATTCTATCTTCTATCATTTGAATATATTTATTACATTTTATATTTTTATCTCTATTATACATTTTTTTTATATCTAATAAGTCTAAAACGGTTTGATGAATACCAAATTCATTAATATTAGTATGTAATAAATTTTTTACTGATACATTTTTGATTAAATATTTAATTATACTCCAATTTTCATAATAAATGGAATAATAAAGAAACGATGGATTATTTTTATAAATATAATTTATATCAATATTATATTTTTTTATTTTTTCAAGGAACAAGTTTAAAACATTTTCTTCATCTTGATTTTGATTATTTTCAAAAATTGATATTATATTTAAAAAATTTTTTTTTTTTATTTTATTCATTCTTCTTTATATTTTTAATTTAAATTTATGAGATTAAATTCTTATAATTAAAAATGATTTCAAAAATTTTATTAAATATAGAAAATCTCTAATATTATGGATATTATTAAATAATTAATTTTTTATTATTAAAAATTCATAAAAAAATATTTATGATTAATTTAATTCAATTTGTTTTTTTAAAATTCAAATTTTAAATTTATCATTAATATAATTATTTTCTAAAACTAAATTCCAATATTCTTTTATATTTAAAATTTTATTATCTTGATCTTCAATATTATTTTCATTTTTTTTTAAGAAATCAATAAATATCAATCAATAAATATCAATTAACAGTTAAAATTTTTTTATTATTAAACATTTTAAGATTGTATTCAATAAATTTATCAGATAAATTTTGATGTATAATTATCAAATGAATATCTAATCCGATAATAATTATTCTTTATAAAATCTTCTGATAAAATCTAATATTGTGAAATAGATTTCCAATTTAATTTATATTCGAAGAAATAAATAAAATCTTCTGATAATAATTAACAGCTTATTTTATATATTTTTCATTAAATATTTCTTTTATAATTTTTTTTTATTTTCAACATAATCATTTAATTCTTTTGAATATTCTGTAATATTATATATAGAATCGTATCTTGAATTAAAATGTTTATACGGTTGTGGCATTTTGAATTATATATTAAAAAAAAAAATTATTAATTTTAAAATTAAATTTTATTACATCGAATAAAAGAAAATATTTTCTTAATTTATAAACAACACTTATAACAAAATTTGATTAAATTTAATTTAGAATTTGGAAATTTTTCAATCGTATCTTTAAATATTATTTCAGTATCGGATAAAGTTGTATTACTATAATAAAATTTATTACAAATTATACAAATATCATTTTTTATATTTCTATTTTTATAATATTCTGATATTAAAATTATATATTCATCATATTTATTCAAAACCATATCCAAAAGAATAGTAATTTTATTATCACTTCTTATTACAAATTCTTGATTTAAATACTTTTCTGGTAAACATGAATTCCACTGAGTCCATAAAATTATTCCCATAGGATTTAATATTTTTATAGAACTATGACACATTATTTTATCATCTTCTTCATCAATTAGACATTTAAATTTTTTTTTTGCTTCGATAGAATGTTCTTGAATTATATTTTTTGAATTTATCAATGATTTAGAATAATCTGATAATAATTTATATTTTTTATTATCAATTATAGAATTAGATGAAGAAATTAATAATATTGGTAAAAGAATTGTTAAAAATAACATTTTAATTATTTTTGATTAATTAAATCAAATCAAATAAATCATTCAAATAATTATTTAGTAAAAATATATTTATAAATTTTAATATAATTTTTCAATTAAATTAAATTTTAACATTTTTAGATAAAATCATCATCTAAAGTAAATAAATCTTTGATAGTATGATTTTTATTAACAATCTTTTTAGAATATTCATTTTGATTTATTTTATCAATTGTAAATAAAATTAAAAATACATTTTTCCTAAAGGAATTTTCTATTATATCAATTTTATTTATTAATTCATTAAAATAAGTTTTTGTTATTTGAAAATTATTATCTGTATTTTTACATTCAATATATATTATTTCTCTTTTAGTTTCTAATACTATATCAGCTTGAATTTTTACATCATTTTTTTGTATTATAAGAGGAAAATATATTGATAAAATATTTAAATCCAATTCATTAATTATTATATTTATATGTTTAAATACAATTCTTTCAAAACACAATCCATACCAATTATAAAATCTAGGAGTTTCAACAATATCTTTCCATTTTCTAATATTTTTCCATCTTATATAAAAATCTAAAAATTCATGATTTAATCTATAAATGATTTTTTTAGGTTTATTATAAAAAGGATGCGTAATAATCAAAAAATCAGATTCTACGAGATGTTTAATTTGATTTAAAATTTTAGATCCAGAATTTTTATTTATTTTTTTTTGTATTTCACTAAAAGATAAACCATTGATATTTTCAGATAAAATATTTATTATATCTATATAATTATCAGGATAAGACAAAATACTAGAAAATAACCAATAAAATTCTTTTGATAAAATACTATCTTTTTTAAATATTAAATCTTCAATATTTTGATCTATGGTTTTATCTGTTGAAATTAAATTTAAATAATACGGAATGCCTCCAAATATAGAATATAAATATAATATATTTTTATAATTGTATTTTTTATCTAAAAATTTTAAATAATTATATGTTTCTTTTAAAGTTAATGGTTTTAAATGAATAATAAAAGTAGCTCTAAAATTAAATTCTGATTGTGTTATTATAAATTTATTTATAATAAAATGACAGTCTGATCCACATAAAATTAATTTAATATTTTTATCATGAGTATTCCAAAATAAACCAAGAGCTGATAAAAATTTTGATTTTGGTGATTGTATCCATGATATTTCATCTATAAAAAAAATCAAATTATTTATTTTTTTTATTTCTTCAAAAATAGAAAACCAGTCATTGGCTTTTTTTAAATTTAAATTTTTAAAAATAGAAAAAACTCTTTTAAAATATTTAATGTGATCTTTTTGATTTCCTTTATAAATACCTGATACAGAAATAAAATTTTTATCTTTTTTAAAAAACTCTTTTACAGTATAACTTTTACCCAATCGCCTTCCACCGTAAATTATCATCATTTCAGATTTTTCTGATAATTTAAATCTTGATAATTCATTTTTAATATTTTCTCTTATAATCATTTATAGAACAAAAAAAAAAAAAAAATGTTCTATAAAAAGATATTTTCAAAAAAACAATTATAAAATTTTAAATACATGTTTTTATTTAATTTATTTTGTAATTATTAATATCTATTTTATCTTTATTTATCTTTATTTGTCTTTATTTATTTTTCATTTGTCTTTATTTATTTTTCATTTGTCTTTATTTATTTTTTATTATTTGCTTATATTTTATATTTATAATATAAGTGATTGAATAAATTATCATTTCAAATATAAATTATTTTAAACGATCCAATATTTCATTGATTGAATCATTAAAAGATTCATTTTTATTTTTTTTATTTTTTTTATCTTTTTTATAATCTTTAGTATCAATATTATTATTATCAGAATCATAATTATTATCACTATTATCACTACTATCACTACTATCAATTTCATCATCATTTTCATTGTTATCTTCATTATCATCTTCATTTTCATCAATATTATTTTTACTTTTCTCTTCAATACCACCTTCAAGATTATTATTTTTATTATTTCCACCAAAAGTATTATTTTCATTGATAATTTTATTTTCACCTGAAAGTTTTTTAAGCATTTCTATTTCAAGTTTAGTAAATTTAAGAGAAATTCCTTTTATTTTATTATCATCTTTTCTCCATTCAGCAAATACTTCTGATAAAATAAAATTTTCTAATAAAGAAATATTTACATCTATATTCTTTTTGTATAAACCATTTGAACAAATAATATCTTTATTATGATTTCTAATTGTCATACCATCATGTATTTTATCAAACGGTACTTTGCAATATGGTTTGATAAAAATTTCATATAAAAAAATAAAAAATCTTTGATCGTGTAATATTTCATCTCGAGATAAAAAATAAAATATTTTATGAACTAGAAAATGTATATCTAAAAACCATGATTTGCAATCTGCCAATGTTGTATTTTCTATAGAAGAATTTGTTACATATGCTGGTAATAAACTAAAATCAAAATCAGATAAAACAAAATTAAACGATTCTTTAAATAAAAAAATACATTTATTATATTCGATACGAAATTCTTTTGTTTTTTTTATTACAAGAATATTATTTGGTTTAAGATCATTATGTAAAAAAAATATTTTCTTTTTTAATTTTAATATTAATAACGATATTTGTAAAAATAATAATCGATAAATATGTGGAAAAACAGTAACTGAATTTTTCCCTCTGCTTTTTGAAAAATCTATATTTTTTTTTTTATTTAGATATAATTCTGTTGAAGTGCATTCTGCAAGAGGTAAAATTATTATGAAACCATTTTTTCTATTTTTATTTCCATTTTTAAAAAAATTAATAAATTTAGGATAAAATTTAACTAAATCTATTCTTTTTTCAGGATCAAGATATTTACTAAAAATAAATCTATAAAAACAATATGCTTCATTTTTTTTTTTTTTATCAGAATTTATAAATGTTACGTCGAATTCTTTTTTAACATTTAATGATTTTAATTTTTCATTGAATATTTCTGTTTTAAATTCTTTATTAAAAATATAACAATAAGATAAATATATTAATAATATATTAATATTTAATGCATTGATCAAACCTGAAAAAGTACAATTTTTTATCAATACTTTAGGTTCTAATATTAAAGGTTTGATTTCTTTTTCTTTTTCTATTAATTTTATTGGTATTGCAAATTCATGATATTTTTCTTTTAGATTAGATTCTTCGTCTTGTATTACTATTTTAATACATAAATCTTGAGTTATTTTATATATTTGACCAAATGCTCCAACTGAAATTAATTTTACTTCATCTTTATTTTCTTTTCCATAATCAATTTCTGATTCTCTGAATTTTTTTTGAATAATATTATTTTTAAAATTATGTATGATTTTATTAAACGTATATAAATATTCTTCTTTATCATGGAATAAAAATATATTACAAAATTTTCGCCAATATAAATAATACAGAAATCTATTACCTTCTACGTGTTTTTCATCTATATAACTTATTTTATAACTGTTTTTAGTTTTTTTTTTATTACACATATTTATTTATTATATTATTTATTATATTATTTATTATGGATATCAAGGATACTTATTTAGAGAATTTCGATATCAAAAAAATCGTTGAAAAAAAAAAAGATGCATTTAATTTAGCTATCATAGGTAGTCCAGGATTTGGTAAAACAACTCTGATAAAATATTTTATTGAAAATTTAAAAGGTGAATTTAGTTATGTTTTTTTATATCAGGGTTCAACGCCATCGGAAAATAACGATTACTCAAGTTTTATATGGCCATCAGAATTAAATATTGTTCCTGATTTTGATAAAAAAAATACAGCTTTAGAAAATATAAAATCTGAAATTAATGATTATATATCAAAAATAACAATAATCAATCAACATATTTCTGATTATAATAAAAAGAATCCAGATAATCAAATTGTTAAAATAAAAACTTTATTTATTTTTGATGATTTTGGCAAATATACAAATATATTTTCAAATCTTTCATTACGTAACAGACACGCATTGGTATCTTTTGCTTTTATAGTACACAAGGATACGGATTTAAATACGGATCTTAGAGGAAAAATAACTCATTATTTTATCAATATTAATTATAATATAAATCAAATAAAAGATTTATTTAAATCTTTAATGCCGAGATATGAAGCTATAAGAGATAAATTATTAAAAAAGAAAGAAAATGAAAAATTATTTTTTGTTTTAGAACAAGACAATCCTAAATCGTTGCAATATATAAAAATTGATAATGATATTGTTTCAACACTTGATAAATCCGATTCAGTATTTTATACTTTATCTAAACAAAAATCACATATTGTTAATTCTTTAATTGAAATAGCTAATGAAATAAAATAATTTTATTTTATAATCTAATAAAAAATAATAAAATTCTATTAAAACTTATCTTTATGTTTATGATTGTTTTTCGAAAAAAAATAATAAAATAATAAAATTTTAATCAAACTTGAATCATGATTGTCTTTCGAAGAATATTTTAAAAAAGATAAAATTCTATTCAAACTAACAATCATGATAATCTTCGAAGAAAAAATTAAAAAAAATAAAATTTTAATCAAACTTGAATCATGATTGTCTTTCGAAGAATATTTTAAAAAAATAAAATTTTAATCAAACTTGAATCATGATTGTCTTTCGAAGAATATTTTAAAAAAATAAAATTTTAATCAAACTTGAATCATGATTGTCTTTCGAAGAATATTTTAAAAAAATAAAATTTTAATCAAACTTGAATCATGATTATCTTTCGAAGAAAAATAAAAAAAAATAAAATTTTAATCAAACTTGAATCATGATTATCTTTCGAAGAAAAATAAAAAAAAATAAAATTTTAATCAAACTTGAATCATGATTGTCTTTCGAAGAATATTTTAAAAAAATAAAATTCTATTCAAACTTGAATCATGATTGTCTTTCGAAGAAAAAATAAAAAAAAATAAAATTCTATTCAAACTTGAATCATGATTATCTTCGAAGAAAAAATAAAAAAAAATAAAAATTTAATCAAACTTGAATCATGATTGTCTTTCGAAGAAAAATAAAAAAAAATAAAAATTTAATCAAACTTGAATCATGATTGTCTTTCGAAGAAAAAATAAAAAAAAATAAAAATTTAATCAAACTTGAATCATGATTATCTTCGAAGAAAAAATAAAAAAAAATAAAAATTTAATCAAACTTGAATCATGATTGTCTTTCGAAGAAAAAATAAAAAAAAATAAAAATTTAATCAAACTTGAATCATGATTGTCTTTCGAAGAAAAAATAAAAAAAAATAAAAATTTAATCAAACTTGAATCATGATTGTCTTTCGAAGAAAAATAAAAAAAAATAAATTCTATTCAAACACATCTTTAGATAATCTTCGAAGAAAAATAAAATTCTATTCAAACTTGAATCATGATTATCTTCGAAGAAAAAATAAAAAATAATAATTTTAAACAATTTCATACCATAAGATCAAAAACAAAATTATCTAATTATTTAAAAATTCATTACAATATTTCATATCGCATTTAATAACTCATTTACAATTTCATTATCAAAATATAATATTTTTTTTTTATTAATTTTACTAATAAAATAATTTGTCTTATTATATATTTTTCTATATTCTTCTAATATCTCAAATGCTTTTTTTAATTCTTCATAATTTTTTAAGTATTTTATTAAGATGTTTTTTTTTGAAATATTTATACTGTATTTCTCCAATTTAGTATTTTGATTGAAATATTTTTCAATCAAAAAATCATATTTTAAATTTTCTATATTTTTTTTTTTTATAGAAAATATTGTTTGAAAATCATCACAAATAATTTTTTCATTTAAATTAAAACATTCATTAAAGCTAAAAATTTTTATATATAGATTTATAATAAATAATACTTTTTCCGATATATTATTAAATATTATTGTTCCAAAATTATTAGAACAAGAAACAATAATTTTATTTATAGATAAATATGAACCATCTTTTAAATATATAATAAATGAATTAACTACACATAATCTTAAATTTGTTATAATTTTTTCTTTTTCTATCACAAGATCTGTTTTACGTACTCTTTTGATTTTATATTTTTTATTTAATACAACTTTATTCAAACTATAATTTTTTTTATGCGTTAAATTATTTAATTTTAAATCAATATTTTGATTATCATCAATATTAAACATTTTCCATATTTTAACAGAAACTTTTGATTTTCTATTTTGTTTAGAAATAAATTTATTAATGAAGTTATTTTTATGAATTAAATAATTTTTTAGATTTTCTGTATTTTCATTTGAACTATTAATTTTAATTAAAATATTTGAATTGATTTCTTTTTTATCATTTATATCAAAATCCTTATAAACATCAGGATTAAAAAAAATATTATTATAACTGAATTTATTCATTACTGTAAAAAATTTTATATAATCTATCATATTTAAATATTCATCTTTAATTTTTATATAATTTTTTATTTCATTAAAAGAATTAATATTTTTAAATTTTTCTATAAATTCAAAAAATATTTCATTATATAATTTTTTATTTATTTTAAATTTTAAATTTAAATTTATAAGCTCGAAATTTTTTTTATTTATAAATTCTAATATCTCTTTTAAATTATCCATATTTATAATATTTGTTTATAATATTTATTTATAAATTTTCAAATAAAAAAATTTTAATGAACACAATGACAGAAAATATTATTAATCTTCAACCAATTATAACATTAGAAAATAATAATAATAAAAAACTTTTTTTTTTTAATTCATTATATTTATATTTTATTTTATTTTTAGAAATTTTTATAATAGTAATTATTTTATATTTTTTTTTTAAAATAGAAATAAAATTTTTATATTATTATATATTTAATTATAATGATTTTTCAGAAGATGATAAAGCAACATATAATAATTTTATGAGTAAAGTAAAAGAAATAATCGAAAGTAAAATAATTTGTAAAGAAATTTATGATGAAAAATTAAAAAAAAAAATATTTCAACTCGTTTATGAAAATGATCCAAATAAAAAATTACTAAATCTAAATAAAGAAATAATACATTTTGATAATTTAGATGATTGTAAAAAATTTATTTAATAAAATAATTATAAATATCAAATACAAAATTAAAAACTCTAATTAAATAATCACTCTGTATTTGATTAAAAAAATTAGTAAAAATATATTTATTATTTCTTGTTAAAGATAATGTATCAATTCCACATACTTCGCAATCTTTATTTTCTAATAAAATAAAATTTTGTTTTTGATATTCTTTATCAAAAATAAATTTATCAAGATCCATTTATTTGATTTTATTTTCAATAAAAAATGAACAATAAAGATTAGTATTTGATGCTTTGCAAGGATCAGTATAATTTATAATTGTTTTTTCAAAAATAAAATTCAATCCATCAGATTTATTTGTCCATGTAGCAATTTCGCTTCCATTAAGTATTAAACCTAAATTAGTTATTCCAAACCATTTTTTTTCATTATTATTATAAATTAATCTTATTTTTTTTTTTACATCTAAAATTTCATCATTAGGATCATAAAATCTTTTATCAACATAGTTATATGATGGAGAAGAAATATATTCATATTTATCGTATTTTTCATTAAATTTAACTATATAATCATAGTTTTGAATAAATTCATATAATTGAAATGCTAGAAATGAGAAACAACAAATAAAAATAATTAAAAAAATAAATCTTAAATCTTCAAACATTTTATTTTCTATTTTTCTTAAATTTATTATGGTAATTTTTAGAAAAATCTCTTATATCAAAAGTATCTCTTTTACCACCAGTTTTCTCATTTTCTCTATTATTTGTTTTTTCAATAATATAATTTTCTTCATTTTGTTTTACGCTTACTTTATCAATTTTATTAATTTGTTCATCTGTATTATTATATTCTAATTCAGTATTTTGATTTAATAAATTATTATTAATATTATTATTTTCAGTTATAAATTTTTGAAAATTTAAATTACATATAAATTCATCTAATGAAGTTTCGTTTTTCATTATTGATCCTCCAATATTTTTTTTTGAAGAAAAAGTACCATCAAAATTAAATATAGGTATATATTGATTATCTTTAGTTACAATACAAATAGATAATCTATTTTGATTAAGATCCATTATAATTATTTTTAATTTATTTAAAAAAAATTAATTAAATTTATTATAATTGAATTTTTTCATCATGAATTCTTTTAATATAATACCAAAAATTGAATCAAAAAATAATTATATTTTTGATGAAAATGAAAAAATAATTTTAAAAAATTATTTTCAAGAAACATACGATTTAAAAATAAAAATTTTACTAGAAAAAAAAACATTTTATGATAAAGAAAAATTATTGAAAAAAATAAATTTAATCAATACCAAATTAAATTTTGATAAAAATAAAATGATATCCGAAATACAAAAAGATATTAGTAAATTTTTTTATTTTTATACAAAAATGATTAACGGTGAAATAGATTCATTTATAAAATTAAATGATAAAAATAAATTTAATTACGATAAAGAAAAAATAACAGAACGATTATATAAATTTTTAACACAACAAAAAATAATAGATAATTGTGATAGATTGTTTGCTCTTATTTCATATCAATATAATTTTGTAAAAAATTTTAAAAAAAATATATATAAAATTACATTGAAAGAAAATCATTATTTATTTTATGATAATTATCAAAAAATTAATATAGAAAAAAAACATAATATAAAAAAATATTTTGATAATTATTTTAAAAGATATGTTGATATCAAATATATAAGTAAACATGATGATAAAAATAAAAATCAATTATCAGATGAAAATAATGAGATTTTTCTTCTTCTTAAAAAAATATTTCAATCATATATCATCAAACATCAAAGATTAAATTCAATAAATAATAATGATGAAAATACTATTATTTCATATGGCTCGTATACCTCGCATACTTTAGATAATAGTGTTAAATACAACGATATAGATATTTATCATACCAATCCTTTACAATTTTTAACTTCATTTTTACTTATTATCAAATTCTTATTTGATATTGATATTGATATTTATAAAATACCTTATATTTTAGGACATCTTTCATTAAGATATAATAAAATACATTTTGCAGATTGTATTTATTTAGATAAAAGAACAATTGATTCGATTCCATTGATAGAAATAAATAATATTTTATTTGTTTCACCTATAATACAAATATTAAATAATTTTAGAATGATGAGCGAAATAAAAAGAATGGAAAGTGTTTCAAATAATTTTATCAATAATTTAGAAAAAAACACAGTATTGGCTAATTATATAAATAAAAATTTTGATATTGAATTTGATGATTTTGTTGATTTTGATTTTGAAGTTGAATTTTTAACAAATAATTTATTTTTAATAGATTTAAAAAAAATTTATAAAAATTTTAAAGAATATAAAGAAATCAAAGAAAATATAAAATTTGATTATTTAATGATCACAATTGATGATCCAAATACAATATTTGATAAAATAAAAGATGAAAAATTTCAAATAAGTAAACAATATTTTTCATTATTTAATGAAATGATAATAGAATTTAATAATAAGAAATCATCAAAAAAAGCTGGTACCAATATACATTATTCTAAGATTAAAAATTATAAAATTTCAAAAATTACATCAAATAATAATTCAAATAATAATTTAAATAATGAAAACTGGGAAAAATTTGAAAATTTGATTAAAAAATATAATGTTATTTTAATTTCATCTTATTCTACAATAACATATATAAATAGTTATGTTAATAAAGAACAAGTTTTTGAAAAAAATAATATATCAAATATAAGCAAAGAAACATTTTTAGTTTCATTTGTTTTATATAATATTTTAAAAGAAAAAAATAAAGAAATTATCAGTTTTTATTATAAAATTATTTTAAGTTTTATAAATTCAAATAATATTGAAAAAGATTTAAAATTATTATCACAAAATGAAAGATTATATGAATCAAATTTTAATTGTATGACAAAAAATGATAAAAAAAAATTATCAGGATTTCATGAATCATTTTCTTTAGAAAATTTATCATATAGAAGCATATTCTTTTATAAAATTCAAAATAAGAATTATTATTCAAATTTACAAGAATTTATAGATACAACAACTTTTAATAAATATAATAATTAAATAAAATTTAAACATATTTTATATTTTAATTTAACGTTGATAAAAATTCTTTTTCTGAATATTTTCTTGGTAAAATCAATGCTTCAGAATTATTATCTAAAACAATAGTTGTTAAATGAACATTTGTAATTAATTGATGATCAAATAATTTGGATAATAATTTTATTTTTAAATCATTTTTTACATAAACAAATAATAAATTTCCAATTGGAAATCCTGAATTCGTTACTGGGCATATAATCATCTTATTATATAAATATTTTTTATTATATGGATCTTTTATTATTTAAATAATAAAATAAAATTTCAACAAAATTTTTTTTAATAAATGAATTTATTTAGCAAATTGGAAAATTCAAATTATTTTGGAGGTACACAGAAAAATGATTTACATCCAAAATTAGATACAATCGAAGTACCCGCTTGTACAAATAATAATAATAATGAATTATTATCAATGCAACAAGATGAAAACAAACCTTCTCCTGGAGATAATAATCAACCTCTAACCGCACAAATACATGAAAATCGGTGGGCTAATACTCAAATAAAAAATGAAAAAAAAGCACAAGAAGAAAATCAAAATCTTCCAGAAAATAAAAATAATTTAAATTTTAATAATACAGAATCAGATAAAGATAAAAAATCTAATTGGAATATTGTTTATTTGATTTTATTTTTTGTTATTATTATTATAATTATTGGAGTTATTATTTTTTTTATTAATAAAAATTCAAACGATAAAAATAATTTTGAAATGAGTAATTTTGATAGTAAAAAAACACATTTAACTTAAAATTTTAATATTTTTAAAATATTATCAATATCTAAATTGATATTTTTGATTTCTTTGATTATAAAATCTTCATTATTATAATGTAATAATACCAGATATAAATTTATCTTATTAAAAATTTTTTTTTGAATAGAATATATTTTTGAATATAAATTCATAATCAAGATATATTCTTTATATTTTTTAGTTGTAATATCAGATGAGATTTTCCAATCAATAATATAATATTCAATTTTATTTGTTTGATTATTTTTTTTTATAAAAACAGCATCAATTATTCCATTAACTATTATATTATTTTTGAAAGTATAATTAACTTTAACCTCGGTTTCAATACATTGATAATTAATAAAAAATTTTTCAAAATTAATAAATTGATTAAAAACTTTTAATTCATTTTTATTTAAATCATTTGATAATGATAAATTAAATTTTTTATTATTAATTTTATCATTTAAATATAATTCAATTATTTTATGCATTTTAGTTCCAAATTTTTTCTCAGTATCAAACGATTTATTTAGATATTGTTCAACGAGCTCTGTAACTGATATTTTTTCATTTTATTTAATAAAATTTCTTTATTTATAATTCTTTTATATTTATGAATTTTTCAAAAATATTTGGTTTAATATTTTTATTGTAAAATTTTTGAAGACTAAATATTGAAATAATACATGAAACAATAAAATAGAAATATATAATAAAATATAATAAAAAAACTATCAAATCCATATTTATTTAAAATATTTCTTTATAGAAAAAAATCTTTAAAAATAAAATGTTCACTGATAAAATAATTGAATTTTCATTAGTAGAACAAGAAAATATCGATTCAAGTCCGATTACGATTGAAAATGATAATAAAAATAAAATCGATATCAGAGATCCTGAATTAGGGGCTATTAATTTTATGAAACCATGTTCAACATGTAATTTAACTGATAATTGTTTTGGCCATAAAGGAAAATTTTCTATAAATAATCCTATTTTTAAATCAGCTTTTAAAAGAGAAATTGAATTTCTTTTAAAAATTATTTGCCCTATTTGTTGTTTAATTAAAAATTCAGAAGTTTTAGAATTAATTAAAAAAATCAATGAAAATGATAATAAAATAACTAGTGAAGATAGAAAAAAATTTAATGAAATAATATTAAAAGTTAAAAATAATAATAAACAAATTAAAATAAGATGCAGAGCGCATTGTTCAAAATATACAACAATACAATACAATAAAAAATCAGGATCATTTCAATATCTTTTAATTGATAATAATAAACAAACAACAAAAATAAATTTATCAAATGAAAATTTATTTAAAGCATTTTGTTCTTTACCTGTGATTTTTAAAAAATTATTAACACAGCAAAATATAAATAAAATCATTGAACCAAAAAATGTTTTTTATCATAATAATTTTTTGATTTCTTCTAATTTTATCAGACAGCCTAATGTTTATGAAGAATTAGGAATTGTTTATGATGCTCTGAGCCCGCAAATTGCTAAAATAATAAATAATTCAAATAATAGTGTTATTTCAAATAGTAGAAATTCACAGATTTTATTTGATTCATTGGATAGCGGTGAAAAAAAAAATCCTTTTTCAACAAATAAAAAAATTAATCTAAAAGATATTACCGGAGGAACTAAAAAAGATTCGATACAAAAAACTAATATTCATGGAAAGAAAGAAGAAAATACAGCTAGAGCAGTTGCTGGGCCAGGTATTAAACTTAAAACTGGGCAAATATCATTACCAAAAAAAATAGCTAATACATTAAAAGAAACTGTTTATTATAATGATTTAACCAAAGAATATATAAATAATATACTTAAAAATAATCCTGAATATTTTACATATTATGTTAAAAATAATTCAAATGAAACAAGTTGTTATAAATTGGTAAATTTAAAGATGTCAAATAAAATTATTTATCCTAGAAACGGAGATTGGTTTTTAAGAAATAAAGAAAAAGGTGATTATATTAGTTTTAGTAGAGCACCTACAATTCATTATTGGAATTTTTTAGCATCAACAATTGCAGAAATAACTGATGATTATATAATAAAAGTACCAACTACCATAATAAGTATAATGAATCAAGATTTTGATGGTGATGAAATAATGTGTAAAGGATTTAATAATCCAACATGTAATATAGAACAAGGATTAATGATGAATGCTAGCAATCTTTCCAAACATCCTATTACCGGAACTATAGTTTTTGGATTAATTCAAGATCAATTGATTGCAGCAGATTTTCTTCTCAATGAAAAAAATATTAAAAAAAAAAATGCATATTTAATATTTGGTGAATATAGTTTTATTTTAAATAAATTGGATAAAGATGAATATACAGGTAGAGAATTAATTTCATTGATTTTTCCTAAATATTATACATTAGAAAATATTATTGAAAATGGATTTTTGACTGTTAATAGATTAAAATCTAAAATGTTAAGCCCAAATTCATTTATTTCTATATTTAATAGTATATCTCAATTTTATAATCCAACTTTTGCTATAAATCTTATAGAAATTTTTAAAACTATTTTACAAAATTTTATAAAATATTATTTTTCAATTTCATTAAAATTTGATGATTTTATTCCAAAAGATGAAATATTAAATGAGATAAAAAATGAAGTTTCTGATTATATAGATAATATTAATAAAAAAATAAATAATTTAATTCAAGATCTTAATAATGAAAAATTGATTATAACATCATATAATGAAATATGTGATATTAAAATGAAAAATATTGATTCTATGAATGATTATTTTAATAAATTTTTAGAAAAAATTATCAATGAAGAATTAAAAAAAGAAGATAATATATTTATAAAATGTCATGAAATTGAAATTAAAATGGATATCAAAGATATAAGATCGATAATTTGTTTTATAGGGCAAAAAATGAATAAAAATTTTCCAAAAATATCCATTGATGGTAAAGTTATTCCATTAGGATTAAGAAATGATTTTTCAATTGAAAGTTCAGGATTTATTTCTTCTGCTTTAATTAATGGATTAAAATTTTCTGAAGAAATATTTGCAGTAAAAGAAGAATCTATGCCACAAGTCGTAAGTATAACAACCGATACATCTGAGATGGGCACTATGGGAAAAAAAATGATAAAATCTACTTCTGAAATTGTAATTAATTATGATAGATTTATGGTTAGTAATAAATATATAATTAATTTTAATACAAATTTTCTTAAAATCCAAGTTTCAGATATTTCTAGAGTTAAATTATATTTTCCATCAGAAATGTTTTATTGGAAAGAACAAATTTCTTCTCTTTTTGATAAAAGTATTAAAAATTATATTTTACAATATAACTTATTAAAAAATCAAGTTATAATCAAAGAATTAGATTTTTACTTAGATATTTATTCTGTTATCACAACATATTATTTTGAACAAAAAGATATTAATAAAAAAAAAAATATAGATATAATATATAAAAAAGAAAGCTATAATAAAATTTTAAATTTTTACAATTTGATAAAAGAAAAATATTATTTTGATTTAAACGATATTAGTTATATTTTATATATATTTTTAATTTATTTAGATCCATCAGGATATATTTATAAAAAAAAATATCCAGATATTAATTTATATTTTGATTTTAATTTGTTAGAAATAATTTTTAATAAAATATTATTAAAATTAGATTATTCTTTAAATCCAGGAGTTATGTTTGGTTATCTTATAAGTAATACATTACAAGAAGAATTTACACAAAATACATTATCTTCATTTCATACAACAACAAAATCAGGAAGTAATGTTGAAAAGGGTTTAAATAAAAAAATAAAAAAATTAATTGAAATTACAAAAAGAAGATTAAAAAATAATGAAGATATTGCTATTGCATGCTCGTATGATATTGAATTAATTAAAGAAATTAAAGAAAAATTTGAATATCTTTCTTTGAACAATATTTGTAAAATTATTAATGAATTTAATGAAAATGAAAAAGAAAGAAGTTTGATTTATACATTTAATATTTCATTTTATATTTTATCTCAAAAAAATATTAATATTTCTACAATTTATAAAATGGTTAAAAAATATTGTGAAAAATGTTTTTTAGTTAAAGAATATAATATTTATACAGAATTGGATGAAAACAATGAAGAACTTAAAATATTTATTTATGTAAAATTTATAACCGATTTTAAAAAAGTTAGATATGAATTTAATATTTTAAAAAATCAATTTAAATTATCTTTATGGGATGGTATACATAAAGGTAAAGAAATCAACACGAGTCTTGAAATTGAAGAAGATACAATTGAAATTTTAAATGATAATTATAAAATTGATAAAAAAAAAATATATAAAATAAAATTCTTTGTTGAATCTTTAGAAGATTTTGAATATATAGATACATCTAAACTTGAAAGTTTATTTTTGCCTGTATGGTTGAATTATGATTTAGGCGGAGTAGAATTTATGAAATCATCCATTATAGGAAAATTATTAGAATTGATTAAAAATGTTAATTTTATTCATGCAGTTAAACACTTTTATGATTTTAAATTTATATCTAAAACCCCTTTAAGTATAAAAAAACTCTTTGATAAAAATGAAATAATTAAACAATCAAGTCATTCAAATATAGGGCCAAATAGTTATGCAGCATACGCTGCCTATAATAATTTAACAGATAATTGTAGAGATATATATTCTTCATTAATTGCATCACAAAGACCAAAATTAGGAAGTAATTATAATACATTCTTTATAAATCCAAATCTTTATGATAAATATTCAGAACAAATCAAAGAAAATTTTATTAATGATGATGATGAAATAATTGTTGATTATTAATAATTAATTATTGATATTGTAAATTATCAATTATTTTTAAAATAAATTTTAATTATTATTTTTTTTTCAATATTAAATCACTATGTTAAACAAAATATTCATAATTCTTTTTTTTATACAAAATATCAATTTAATAAAATCTGATAAAAATTTAAATAATAAAAAATTATTTATTTTTTATTCAACGAATGATACCATAGTTGAATTAAATAATAATGATATTGAATATAATAAATATTTCAATAGACAATTAGATGCAAAATTTATTAATAAATTTACAGATTTAATAAAAATTTCAGATGAGTTTTTATTAGATTATCAAAAATCAAAATTTAATAAAACAGAATTTGAAAAATCAAAATTTATTTATTTTTTTAAAGATAATGATAATAATGATAAAAATAATATCAGAATTATGGATATTTTTAATAATAAATATTTTATTATCCCATTCTCGATTATTACATCTTTATGTATTTTAATATTTTCTTTTTTATATAAAAATAAAAAATATAACAAATATACTCTGTGTAATAAAAAATTATCAAAAGAAAATATAAATTTAAAAATGTATAATACAGTATAAATTAAATTTTATTATTTTATATTTATTTTATCTTTGATTCTATCTCTCATTTCTAATAATTTTTTTTCTATTTTATTATTTGGTTCACTTAATATAGAAGATATATCTGAAATTAATCTTTTTATATAAATATCAAATAAAATTCTTTTATTAGAATGAATTGTATTAATTGTATTATCAGACGAATCAAAAATATATTTATAATTATTAACTCCTTCTTCAATAAATTTCCATCTATATGCTTTTAATAAATCTAGATACGGTAAAGGATTATCTTTAGGATAATTATTTTTTAATTTTTCAATATCATTTAAAATTATTTTATTATCTACTTCTTCAACAAATAAATAATCAAATCTATCACCTTGATTAATTTTTTCTTTACCTGAATTATTGTATTCATTAACTAATAATAAAATATGATTTTGATCATTTTTATATTTATTTGTAAAAGAACAAGAAATTAAAAAATCATGAATATCTAAATTATTTTTATAATAAGAATCAATTAATTTTTCTTTTTTTTTATTGATAAAATTTTCAACTTTATTTTCAATATCTGGAATAGCAAAATCAGTATCCGTATTAAATCTTTGTTCATATATATATTCATGAATTTTATTTAAAAATTCTTCTATTGAATCTTTTTGAAAAATACAAACATCTCTTCTAACCAATGATAAACCTTTATTTTCTATTTTAAAAATTAATTTATTATTTAATTGAATATTTTTGATATCAGAAAATTTAACATTTTTTTGAAAATTATATGGGGATATTTTTTTAGATCTGTATCTTTTTTTACTTATAAAGATTGTTTCATAATATAAATTTTCAAAAGCCAAAGAAAGATTATCTTTTAATATATATTCTTTGATAATTTCATTTATTTTTTGAGTAAAATAAGAATTTAATAAATAACTATTTTTATTATAATCATCTTTTGAAGTATTTTTAATAAAATTATGTTGATTTAAATTTTTATAATATATCATTATACTATCAGTATCACCGTATAAAAATTTAACAATAATTTCTTGATCATCATCGTATGAAAAATTATATATTTTATTTGGTTCAATATTTTGATCCGTAAAAGGATTTTTAGATAAATCATTTTGAATTGTTAATGAATTATTTTTAATTATAGCATTATCAAAATATAAATGTAAAAATTCTATATTTCTTCCCATTCTGGTTATTGACATAGCGGTAAATGGGCAAGATATTAAACTATACGCTGAACCTAATAAACCATAAACAGAATTATTTATTTTTTTTTTCTCATTTGATAATGCCAAATAAAATTCATATAAATAATTATTTGTATTTTCATTTTCTTTTGATAATTTTTTAAAATAATTTCTTTCATTGATTCCTTGTTTTAATAATTCAACTAAAAAACCTTGTTTTTCTTTTTCAAAAACTATTATTTTAAAATTATTTTCTTCTCTCTCTTCAATCAATACAATACTATAATTAATTTTAGGATATTTATCTTCAACTAATTTTTTTGCAATATCATATTCTATGAAACAATTTATTTCAAGAATCAAAACAATTCTATCTGGAGAAAAGTTAAAACTAATTATTAAAGATGGATATAGAGAATTAATATCTAATACTGATACAACTTCTGGTATAAAATGTTTTTTTGGATCAGCCACTTTTCCTCCTGTGAATTTTGTACATTTTAATTTTTTAGATTTCATTAAAAATTTTTTATTTGAAAAAGATTGTTTTAAAATACATGCTGAAAAATGAACACCGTTTCTATAATTCTGAAATTTGGATGGTTCCAAATAATACATATTTGAATAAATTTTAAGTATATCTTCTATACAATGTACAAAATATAAATGTCTACATAAAATAGCATCATGAATACAATATTTTGCTATATCAAAACATGTTTGATTATCATAAATTTTTGATGAAGCTATTTCAATATCATCTTTAGATAATTGTACTTCAAAAATTTTACCAAAATGTTTTTTATCTTTATTTTTATTTTTTATCAAAGGATAAATATAAATAGGAATATTGTAATATGATATACCGTTTTCATTAGAAATATTTGTTAAAATATTTTCTATATCAAATTTATAAATATTATCATCAGAATAAATATTTGATTTATCATGAATTGCATAAGAATAATTTTCAATATAACAATAATTAGATGTTAATAGCACATCCATGAAAATTTTTAAATTATTTATTTTTTTTGGATCGCGTATAGGATATAATTTATATATAGTTTTATCATCTTTCATTTCAAATTCATCTTCTTTTATCAAAAAATCATATTTAAAAGAATTTTTTGAAACATCTTTCAATTTATAACTATTCAAATTATTTTTATATTTTTTAATAAAATTATAAACATCAATTGAAATATATTGCCCATTTAAAAAATTAACATTGGTCATACAAGAATTTATTTTTTCATTTTTTGATTCAGTGTAAATGATTTTACTTTTACCATACAATGAAGGATAATAATTTGAAATATCAATCATTTTATTTTCTAAATAATATTGTTTTCTTGATAATTGTGGAAAATCATAATTATTTCCATTATATGTTAAAATGTAATCTATTTCAAAATATTTTAAAGTATTTTTTAAAAAATATATTAAATCTATTTCTTTTAAACAAATATATTTGATTTTTTTTCTTTTTAAAATTAATTTAAATAATTTATTATAATCATTTTCAATTACAATGAATTTTTTAACTAAAAATGTATCTGATATCTTTTCTAATGAATATAATTCATCATTATAATATTTTTTGATTATTTCACTATTAAAAGCATTATCTGAACATTTATATAAATTATTATATAACTCATCATTAAAATCATCATTATTTAATTTTTTATAATTTTGTATTCGTTTTAATTCTTCATCAAGATCTTTAAATATTTTTCGTTTTTTATTTAATTCTGTTCTTATGTGAAAATCTAAATTTATTAAACAAATATTAAAAGAATCTATTATTTTATCTGTTTTTACAATACTTTTATCATTACAAGCTGTATTATAAAATTCAACACCACAATGGGTAAGAATATTTTTTTCAGAATTTATTTCTCTATATGGAACAGCTTCGCTTTCTAAATCGAAAGATAAAATATGTTTATGTAATTTTTTATCAATATTAATTTCATTCATAAATAAATTTTTTATTTGATCATCTTCTATAAAAAATATATTATTTTTATATTTAGATACATTAACAATAAAATTTTCTATTTTATATATCATTGATGGTTTTATATTATTAATAATTGAAAAAAATCTAAATTGTTGATAATTATTTTCGCAAGAACTATAATAACTGTTTTTGTAAAAATTCGTTTGTAAAATAATAAAATCAGTTATTTCTTCTTCATTATTTAATTTCATTTTATTATAATTTTCTATAAAATCATCAAAAGAATAAATATTATTATAATGTTCTATTTTTATTTTTGAACCATTATTTATTATTGTGTTGTATATACTGCATATTTTACTAGAGTGTTTAGATAATTCAAATATTTTTTTTAGATAATTATTATTATTAAAATCATTTTTATCATATATAACATAGTTATATTTATTAAACTGAAAATAATAATATTCTTGGGTTTCAATATCTTTTACTTTAAGTATGTAAAAATCTAAAAAATTATTATATTTATATGTAAACCAATTGATACAATTAAAACTAAATGATATTTTTTTTTTTTCTTTGAAATTAATTATATCGTTTAGATTATCTCCATTGTTTTTAAAAGACAAATATTCGTACAATTGATATTTTAAATCTGAATCAACCAATGTTTGATTTATAACTCCAGAAGAAATATTATGTGAAGAATACATAGTTATTTAATTAAATAATTATTTTTTCAAAATTAAAATATTAAATTTTTTCTAATTTTTTTTCAATTATTTTTTTCAATTTATCTGGTAAAGAATCCCTTTTTATATAAGAATTTTTATTACAACCACAATCTTTACATTTTACTTTAATATTCAAACAAGCAGAATTTTTTTTTTTTGATGCATAAAAAACAACACCTTGTTTATTATGTGTTAATTTATTACCTCTTTTAATACAACTTACGCAAACAACAGGTTCAGAATATGTAAAAGAAGGATCTTCATAAATCAAAATATTATTATCTTTATCATAATTTTTTTTTCCTCCAATACCTAAATAAAGATCTTTATCAATTTTTCCATCTTTGAATTGTTTGTTAATTATTTGCTCAATGAATGTTTTTAATGGTTTATCATTTTTTTCTGTTTTTATATAAATATCAGTAAGATCTAATTTTCTATTGGCCATTATTGTTTTTATTATATTTATAAAATAAAAAAATATATTTTTTTATTCAATAAAATTTATACATATATAAAATCTAACAAAATTTATATTTTTATTATTTGATAAAACAATAAATATTTATTATTTTGTACTTTAGTAATTGAATCAAAATCATTTCTTGATATTTTATTTGGATAAAAAATATTTCTTAATTCGATAAAGAAATGTAAAAATTCTATTATTGATTCAGAATTATCTAAATTATTATTTTTCATATTAATTAAACAATGTTCAGTGCATTTATTACATGGCAATGAATTAATAAGAATATAAATTTTTTCTTTATAATCATCTGTTAATTTTTTTTTGATTAATTTTTGTAAATCATCAACATTTATATCAGAATATAAAATATTTTCAGTTTCAAATACATCATTATAAAATTCATTAATTTTTTCTTTGTTGGTTTCTTTGATTGCAAATTTCAAGAAAAAAATTAAATTATCAAAATATAAGTAAAATAAATTAAATATCATTAACCAAGTACCCCTTCCAAAATATTTTGTTTCCATTTTATTTATAATAAATGAATAAACTAATGGATTTTTATAAAAATAAAAATAAAAATGAAAATGATTTTTTTAAAGATGTTAAAATTTATAATATTAAAATTTTAAAGAATAATGAAAACGATAATAATGAAAATGATAATAATGAAAATGATATCAGTGAAAGTAATAGTGAAAATAATATTAGTGAAAATAATAATAAAAGTGATAATAACGATACCAAAAATATTAAATTATATCCGGAATTTACTGAAAATCTTAATAATATTGAATCTTTAAATATTGAAAATTTTTCTTATAAAGAAAGTTTAATATCAAATTATGTTTATCAAAGAAAAAATAAAATTAATTATTCTTACCAAGATAATATTTTCAGAGAACATATTTTATTAAATAAAAATCATGAAAGATACAAAATGAAAAATTTCGATCCTTGGTTATTTGAAGATAAAGAAATTATTTGGCCAGAATATGTAAAAAATATCTATTATACAAAATTTACACCTAATGATGAATTAGTTCAATTATCATATATTGCTAATTTATATTTAAATAAATGTTTTGAGAAACAAAATTTCGCCCCTTTTGTAAGATTGGGTTATTATGTTATTTATGATTTGATAACAAAAAAAAAGAAAGAAATTAATAAAGACGATATAGTGATAAATTTTATTAACAAAAAATTTATTAATTCATTTGGAAATGTAGAATTTTTTTTAAATAAAGAAAATATGATAATCAGAGATTATACAACTGATTATATAAAAATAATTAAATATCCGATAAATGAAAAACAACCCAGTACAATAAGATATAAAAATTTATATGATTTTATACCAATTTGTTTTATACCATCTGAATTTGATTTTAATGTAAAATTAGATAATAATTATCCCGATCCGAAAGATTTAATTATGTCTGATATATGTTTTCATGAAAATCAATGCCATAATTCATGGTGTGTTACACATAATAAAGATTATACAGAAAATATCCATAATAAAAAAATAAATCACGATATTGGATTAAAATTATATTCTTTTAAAGAAGAACAATTATTTAATGTTTTGAAACATTATAGCTAAAATTATAAATAATAAATATTAAAGATGGAATATATATTAAATAATGAAGATAGAGAAAATTTAAAAATTATTAATGAAAATCTTTATTTTTTATCAACTTTATTACCGAATCAAATTAATATATTCCAACTTAAACAAATTAATGAATATTTTTTAAAATATATGAATAATCATATTCATAATTTTAAATTTCTTATATTTCCTGTTTATAAACATTTATGGAGAAAATCAAAATTATTTTATAATACAAACGAAGGTTATATTTATTGTAGTATTGAAAAAAAAAACATAGAAGATTATTTTTTTAATTATGAAAAACAAGAAAAAGAATATAAACAAATATTAAATGATAAAAATTTGATTCAGATTATAAATGATTATATTTTAATTTCTTTTGATGATAAATTAATTAAATTTACCTACGAAGCTTTTTGTTTTTTTTATTTAATTATTTTTAAAGAGATTAATGATAATAATATCAATGAATTAATAATAAGAGGAATCGTAGAAGCTGCTTTAAAAATAAATATTATATCAATTCCATATAAACAATCATTAAAAAAAAATATTGATTGTTTATTTGATTTTAATTTTTCAAAAATAAATCTAAAATCTTTATATATTTGTAATCAAATAAAAATATATATTTCATGGAAAAATAATAACGATGTTCTTTTAACTGGTGGAACTGGCATTGGAAAAACATCTCAAATACCTAAATTATATTGGTGGATAAATTTTTTATATGATGGATTTGATAATGAATTAAATTTTAATAATTTTTTTTTTGATTTGAATAATATTTCAAAAATAAAATTCAATCATACCAAAACAATTGTTGCCCTTCCAAGAAAAATATTAATAGAAAAAAATTCTGTTAATGTTGCAAAAAGTTTGGGTTACGAATCAATAATTTCAAGCCCGATAAATTGTTCTTATAAAGATGTCAAAGAAAGAGGATTTTTAAATACAGATGTTGAAAAATTTACTAATTCATTAAATTTTATCGTTAATCAAAATATAAAAATAAAAAACAATATTAATACAATTATTTTTGATGAAATACATGAACATGATACATTTTCTGATATTAATATATCAGTATGTAAAAAATTAAAACAAAAATATAAAATAAAAAATATTATTTTAATATCAGCTACTTTATCTAAAGATGATTTAAAAAATATTACTGATTTTATTCCAAATATAATCAATATAGACATCAAAGGTTCAACGATTTTTAAAATAAATGAATATGATTATTCAGATTTAAAATTATCTTATAAAAAAAATTTTTTTGGCGTAGAAAAAATATTTGATAAATTTTGTACAAATAAAGGAAAATCTACTTTATTATTTTTACCTAGTGTAAAAATTATAAATAATCTATACAAATACCTTGAAACAATTATAGATAAGGATAAAATTATTTTATTTACTTTTCATAGAAGTATATTAACAGAATTTCCAAATATTTATAATGATATAGTTAATATTAAAGATAAGCATGTATTTATTTTATCAAGCCCGATAGCTGAATCATCGATAACAATAGAAAATCTTGAAACGGTTATTGATTCAGGATTATTTTGCAATAAAAGTTTTTTTTCAACTGAAATTATACCAATAACTGAATCTATGATGATTCAAAGAAAAGGAAGAGTAGGAAGAATTTTTGAAGGAAATTATGTATTTTTATTTAAAAAAAAAAATTTAAATTTAACTTATAGAAAAATAGATCATGAATTTTTATTTTACCATATCCTTTATTCGCATCGATATAATTTAAATTATAATGAATTTTATATTAAACCAACTGATATTTCAAGATTTGAAAAAACATATCAATACTATAAAATAAAAGGATTAGATATAAAAAATAATATTATAGAAATTTTTAAAATTATCAATAGTAAAGAATTAACTTTATTTGAACATTTATTGATTTATATTAATGGAAGTGATGATGAGAAAAGGCTTTTAGATAAATATTATTTAATAAAAAGTAATATTCTTTCTCCAGAATTAAAGATTTTTTTTTTAAATAATAAATTTTTAGTTCAAAGAATTATAAAAAGGATAAATATAAAATGTTCTGTTACAAAAAAAGAAAAATATTGTATAATTAAATTAAAAAATTATTATGAGAATAATGTAAATTTAAATAATATTTATATTAATTCATTAAATTTATTTAATAATAATTATAATTTATTATTTTCTGAATCGTTAATTGTATTTTAATGAATTTGTTTGGATATTTGATATGTTTAGATTTATTTTTATTATTTTTTATTTTTCTTCGAAGATTATTCATGATTCAAGTTTGAATAGAATTTTATTATTTTTTATTTTTTCTTCGAAGATAATCATGATTCAAGTTTGAATAGAATTTTATTATTTTTTATTTTTTCTTCGAAGATAATCATGATTCAAGTTTGAATAGAATTTTATTATTTTTTATTTTTTCTTCGAAGATAATCATGATTCAAGTTTGAATAGAATTTTATTATTTTTTATTTTTTCTTCGAAGATAATCATAATTGATAGTTTGAATAGAATTTTATTTTTTTTATTTTTTCTTCGAAGATAATCATGATTCAAGTTTGAATAGAATTTTATTATTTTTTATTTTTTCTTCGAAGATAATCATAAAGATGAGTTTGATTAAATTTTTATTTTTTTTATTTTTTCTTCGAAGATAATCATAAAGATGAGTTTGATTAAATTTTTATTTTTTTTATTTTTTCTTCGAAGATAATCATAAAGATGAGTTTGATTAAATTTTTATTTTTTTTATTTTTTCTTCGAAGATAATCATAAAGATGAGTTTGATTAAATTTTTATTTTTTTTATTTTTTCTTCGAAGATAATCATAAAGATGAGTTTGATTAAAATTTTATTTTTTTTATTTTTTTAAAATATTCTTCGAAAGACAATCATGATTCAAGTTTGATTAGAATTTTATTTTTTTTTATTTTTTCTTCGAAGATTATCATTATTCAAGTTTGATTAAAATTTTATTATTTTTTATTTTTCTTCGAAATAATATAATTAATTGATTTTACTAAAACAAGATTAAATAATATTTTTTGATATAATTTATAAATATCATAAAATTAAATTAAAAAAACATTTTCTGGTTTTTCAAGTTCTATATACTGAGTTTTAAACATAATATTTTCTTTTTCAATTTTATTAACAGATTGATTATCGTTATTATCATTTTCACTGTGAGGTTTATCTTCGTTTTCTTTATCATTATTTTCTTTATCATTATTTGTTTCAGAAACTATTTTTTCATATGTTATAATTAAATTTTTAAATTTCAACATTCCATATTTATATTCTGTGTTAAAATAAAAGTATGATTTATCTTTATTTTTCTTTAATTTATCAGTAATGTTTTCAGAATGTGTTTTTTGAACAAAAATAATACTTTCTGATTTTAAATCAATTACTGGATATTTAATTCCGTCTTTGAAGAAAAATAATTTAAATTTAATTTTATTAGTATTTTTTTCATTTCCAATAATAGTTCCAAATAAATTAAAATCTGAATAATTATTTTCCGATAAAAGCTCAGATTTAATTATTTCTAAACAAGAATCATATTCTGTTAAATAAGCATGTTTACCATTAACAAATTCTATTCTCATTTTTTTTGAAAGATCAAAAATAGATTCGAAAAATAATACAGTTCCATCGCTACAAGATTGTTTATAATTCGGTTCAATTTTATTTTCATTTCTATCATAGTAAAATCCAGTACACATTTTGCTTTTATTATTTATCCCAACTATGAAAAGATAATCTATTTCATTATTATGATTTAAATCATTAAATTCAGTTCTGAATTTAATAGCCGAATCTAATTTTTTTTTATCAAAACCATTTTCTAATAAAATATTTATTATTTCATTAGAAGTTAACGATTTTTTATTATCTTTATAAAAAAATGAATTATGTATATTTGCTGGTATTAATTCATATAATGGATTTATATCAATTTTTTCTATTAAAAATTTTAATTCTTTTGGAGTAATATAATTCTGATATGAAAATCCTAAAACAGCACTAAAAGCTTTAATTGAACCTCCAGCAGGAAAACCAATAAAAATATTTTTTTTTATTTTTTTTTGATTAATATTCTTATCTTTGATATATTTAGGTTTATTGGTATACATATAGCTCACGATCCCACCAGCACTATGAGAAATAATTGTTATATCATCTTCTTTAATATCCAATGATTCAATTTCT
The DNA here is from genome assembly GCA_031841125.1 of Acanthococcus lagerstroemiae. Lineage (NCBI taxonomy): Eukaryota > Metazoa > Arthropoda > Insecta > Hemiptera > Eriococcidae > Acanthococcus > Acanthococcus lagerstroemiae. The sequence goes on along the minus strand of JAJSSI010000018.1, from coordinate 114,400 downwards.
TTTTCAAATTGATCAGTGATTTCATCGAAAGTTTTTCTCCAATCATAACAAAAAATATAATATGATTTATTGCATTGTTTTTTGATTAAATCGATTATATTATCATAATTATTTAATGGTTTGCCAACTCTAAGATTTTTATCTGATAAAGTTTCTATAGTATCAGATAAAAATTCATCAATAGATATATTTTTTTCATTTTCATTATTTTTATAAATTTTTTTCTTTAAAAATTTATATTGTAATTTTATTTTTTTAAAAAAATCTAAAGGCCAAACTTCTTCATTACCTTTATAAAATGATGAACCAAATAATCCATGAATGAATATAACAAAAGATTTTTTTTCATCCATATTTATATTTAATTATAAAAAAAAAATTATTTTTTAAATGCTTTAGAATATTTTCTATCAAATGAAGTATAAAATAAAGATATTTTTTTGATATTGAGAATTTTATAAATAAATTCAAAGCCTTCATTTAATTCATTTTCATTTAAATTTTTATCAATAGATATCATAATTCTATAATCATTATTTAATTTATACATGCTAACACCTTCTATAGATAAAATAAATTTTGATAAATCACAATTAAATTTGATTATTTCATCTTTTATGCTTTCTTTAAAAAATATAAAATAGCACAAATTAAAAAAAATCTTATGAATAGGCGTAATTGATAATAAATATTTATTTTTTCCATGATATTCTAAATTTGGATAATATAAATAATCATTATATTTTTTACCTATTACATATCTAATTCTCCCACCAATTGTTTTATTATCATATTCAGTTTTTCTTTCATTTAAAAAAAACGTATATTCAAAATTATCTTTTATTTCATTAATAAAAATTTCATCAAAATTAATATTATTTATTTTTTTTTCTAAAATAAGATTTCTTTTATAAATATCATTTTCAGTAGATGTTTCATAAATTCTAAACGTACAATTTTGTTCAAAAGAATCAAAATCTATTTTTGAAAAAATATTATTCAGAAATAAAATAATATCTAAATCCATGGTGGTAAATATGCTAGTATCGAAAATTAAAATATATTTTTTCAAAAATCCTAATGAATTTTTTTTAAAAAATTATAATAATATTTATATTTATAAAACTATGGGTAATCCAGATATAATTAATAATAAAAATAATTATTTTAATGATGATATTGATAAACAAATTGAAATCAATAAACATATAAAAATTAAATTAAATATAAACGAAACAATTATTTTTAGAACTAACGATACTAAAATTGTTTTATTTTATATAGCTTATTTTAAAAAATTATTTTTAATAAAATCTGAATCTTTAATTATAAATATATTTAGTTTAATTCCAGATTATTTATTTATTTTTTATGAAAATAATATAATAGAAATTTTAAATATTAAATTATTTGAATCGATATGTTTAATAAAAAATACAAATTCATTAGATGATTTATTTTCTTTAAATTTATCTATTATTTCGGATGAAATTAAATTAAATAATAAAATAACAATAGAAGAAATAGATGATTATCAATTAAATAAATTTAATTTTAAAGAAGAAAAAATAATATCAGAATTTTGTTTAGATAAAGAAAAATCATTTTGTATTGTAAAAATAAATAAAAATAAAGAAAATAATTTTTACTATTATATCTATATAAATAAAGAAAAAAAATATTTTAATTTATTACAGGTTATAGATTATATTAATGAAAATTTCTTTGATATATTAGAATTATGTACTTTTCATTTAAAATAAACAAAAAAAAATTTGATAATCCAGATTTAATCTTTGAAAAATTTAAACCATTTTTAATAGATGGATCAATTATTTTATCTTCTAATTACAATTATCTATGTTCATTTTTTTCTCCATCTCCTATTAAACATTGTTCTTTTTTAAGTAAAGAAAATAATAAATATTATATTAAATATATTTCCGATGAGGGATTTCATGTTAAAGATGTTAAAGATTATTTTTTTAAACAAGATATAATAATAGTATTTCATTATCATGATATAGAAATAATGAAAAAAACAACTAAATACATTGATAAATATCAAGATAAAAAATATGGTTTTTTCTGCTCTGAATCACATTATTGTTATAAATTATTATATTCATTATACAATGATCTTAATATTGAATTATACAATAAACCATTAGATCTTGATAAATTTGTTGAAACATTTACACTTTTTAATATTAAATATATCAATTCAAATTCAATATGCTATTCTAAATTATTTATTCCAAAATGTATGTTAATAGAAAATAAATTTATAGTTTTTGATAATTAAAAAAAATAATTATTATATTCTTTGATCATATTATTAATAGGTTTATCAAATTTATTATTAAATATTATATTAACATTAATTCCACTTTTTTCAAGTAAATTTTTAAAATCATCTTGGATTTTTTTTTTCAATGTAATTATCAAATAATAATTATTATTTTTTGAATTAACCAATAAATCATATAAATCTTGATTTATTTCAGAAATATGATTATATTCTGAGATTATTTTATTTTTTAATGATTTTCTTATATCAATAAAATGTTTAGAAAATTCTATTTCTTTATTTTGATTAAATACTGATGAATCAATTTTTTCTTTAAATATATTACTATGCATCATTATATTATTGAATTTTTTTTCATATATTATATTTATAATTTTTAAAGTTAAATCAATATCAAAATTTGGATCTAAAGAAAAATCAGATATACCATTTAATGTTCCAAGATTTTTTTCAGAGATTATTTTTTCATCAAATAAATAAATTAATTTATAAAACAACATGGTTAAATTATCAAATAATGTATACGATGAAACAATCAAATATATTTTTTCTTTAGATAAAAAAAGTACTGAATTAAGTTTTACAATGATTCAATTACTTTTTCAAAATTTTGATTTTGATAAACCGGATTCTGAAATAATTAATGATTTAAAAACTTATTATAAAACAAATAAATTAAATAAAGATGAATTAAAAAAAATTGATAAAGATATTGATATCGATGAAGCAACTATACGCAAACAAATTAAAAAAAAATATTCTAATAAAAATAATAAATTAGATATTGATCTTTTGTCTAAACATCAAAAAAAAATAAATGAAAATTTAGATATAAATAAATTTAAATTATTTATTAAAGAAAGCATTTATAAAAATACAGAAGAAAAAGATTTCGATTTCAAAACATTTGAAGATTACAATATAAATCTTTTGCAAAATGAAAAAAATACTTGAAGAATATTTTAATGAAGAAATAAATGATTATTTTTTTCCACATAAAGATTTATTAATAGATATTTATGTAAACAATAAAAAAAAATTTGATAATAAAGATTTATTTTTAGTTAATATAATATTTATCGATGAAAAAAATATTAATGATTTTGATACTATTTCAAAATCAAATTTTTTCTTTATAAAAAATAATAATACTAATAATGATAAAGAAATAAAAATATTTATTTATTTGAGAGGGTATCAACGAGCATATAGATTCATTAGAGAATTAATAAAAGCAAATTTTGATTTTATTTTAGTAATTGAAATATATAAAATATCAGATTCAATAGATTTAAAAAATTTTAATAATATAGATTTGATGAAAAAAAATATATTTATTTTTAATATTGTAAAATAATTTTATTTACAGATATAATTAATATAAGTATCACAAATATTAAAAAAAGACACCAATGATAAAGGTACTTCAAATTTATAATTAATTAAAATATTATTATTTTCTATCGAAAAAAAATATATACAATAAATTTCATTTTCTACAATTAAAGATAAAATTTTAGAATTGATAATTCTTTTTTCATTGTTTATTTTATGCAAGATAATATAACAAAGATTTGTTATTGGTGAATATTCTTCTTTTGAAACAATTTCTATGCTATAATTTGTTTCATTTTTAAAATAATTTTCTAAATCAGAATAATTGAATATATTTTTTAAATCATTTTCTTTTTTAGTGATAAGAGATTTAATTAAAGTATTATTTGTTTTTTTTAAATTATTTAAATTATTTAAGACATTTATTGTATATGTATTAAAATTTATTGTATCGTTTTTATTATTTGATTTTGTATTATTATTTGATTTTATATCATTATTGATAATTTTATTAATATTAATAAAACTTGCATTGACATCTAATTTTTTAATATTTTGATGTTTAGTGGTTGTTTTAACATATAAAGATGAATTGATAGTTGTACTGCTTAAATTTTTAGAAATAGTAGAAATAGTAAAATTATTAGAAATAGTAGAAGATATAGGAATAATAGTTGTACTTAATGTTAAATTATTAGAAATAGAAGATGATACAGGAATAATAGTTGCACTATTCAAATTTTCAGAAATAGTAGAATTAATAAAATTATCAGAAATAGAAGATGATACAGGAATAATAGTTGTATTGCTTAAATTTTCAGAAATAGTAGAAATGGTAAAATTATTATTTAAATCTTCAGAAATAGAAGATGATATAGGAATAATAGTTGTACTTGATGTTAAATTTTCAGAAACAGTAGAATTAATAAAATTATCAGAAATAGAAGATGATACAGGAATAATAGTTGTATTGCTTAAATTTTCAGAAATAGTAGAAATGGTAAAATTATTATTTAAATCTTCAGAAATAGTAGAAGATATGGGAATAATAGTTGTACTTGATGTTAAATTTTCAGAAACAGTAAAATTTTTATTCAATGAAGTCTCATTTAAACTACAAGAAATTAAATAAAAATTAATTAACAGTAAAAAAACGCTTTTCATTTCGATACAATCCATTTTGTATTTATATATAAAAATTTATATATAAAAAATTATATTTTTTTTTTACCATAAACATCTATTATTATTTCAATAAACCAATCTTTAAGAAATACGATAGGAATCAAATAATTAATATTTTTTTTATAATCAATTGATAAAATATACATTTCATTAATGATAATATTATTTTTTTCTAATATATATCTATAAAAATTTAATTGTAATGCAAATTTATTATAATTAGTATTTAACATATAATTTTTGATTAAATTATTTTGATTTATTCTTTTTATAAATAAATTACTCGTTGTGATTTTCCAATCAATTAAAATAATTTTTTTTTTAAAACTTTGTATTCTATCCATATCAATTATATTTTGATTTAAAATGCTTTCTTTGATATAAAAAAAATAATAATTTAATTTTTTTTCAAATTCAGAATTAAAATCAAATTTATCAATATAGAAAATAATATCAGGTTTACCATATAAATTTTTATAATTAATATTTTTTTCATAAAAGAGTATTTTCCAATTATTTTTAGATTTATTAAAATTTTCAATTAAATTAAAAACTTTTTTTAAATTATATTTATTTTCATCACTTTCTTTTAAATTTTTTAAATATTTATCAATATTAAATTTTTTCCTTCTTGATAATAAATTTCTATAAGTTTATGTGATTGAATTCCTATATTGGGAAATATTTTTTTATTATATAAATTTTCTTCTTTATTTAAAATATAACACAATACATCCGAAACAGAAAACGTATTTTTATTTTTATTTTTATCCATTAATTAATTTTTTTTTAATTTTATTTTATTTTTAATTTTTATTTTTGTATTTATCTATTTTTGTATCTTTCTTCATTGTAATTTAATAATTAAAAAATATTAATGAAAAATTAATTATTAATTTAAAATAAATAAATAAATTGATAAAATATTCAGATAAAAAATTACATAAAATAATTTAATCAAATATTTAAAATTAATTAGATAAAATATAAAAATGGATAAATATCAACGTTTAACAACATTAGAACATGTTTTAAAAAAACCTAATGTTTATATTGGATCGATCGAACCTAGAATATTTACAATTTGGTCATTTGATGAAAAATCAAATAAAATAAATAAAAAAGATATATTTTGTTCAACTGGATTTTTGAAAATATTTGATGAAATTTTATCAAACGCTGTCGATCATTATTTGAAAAAAAAAAATGTATCCTATATTAAAATAAATGTTGATATAAAAAATAATTTAATAGAAATTATTAATGATGGCGATTGTATTCCTATAGAAAAATATAATAATGAAAATATATATATACCTACATTAATATTTGGAGAATTTTTAACATCATCAAATTATGATAATAATGATAAAAATTGGATAGGTACTAATGGATATGGAGCAAAATTAACTAATGCTTTCAGTGAATATTTTTCAGTAACAACATATTCAAAAAAATATAATTTATTATTTAAACAAGAATGGTTCAAAAATATGTCTAAAGTAAATCCGCCAATAATTGAAACAAAAGATTATAAATATGATTTTACTAAAATAAGATTTAAACCAGATTTAAAAAGATTTAATATTAAATTTTTAGATAATAATATTTTAGAACTGTTTCTTAAAAAATCATATGATATAGCTGGAATAAATAATAAATTAAAAGTATTATTTAATAATTTTGATATTTCTTTAAAATCATTCAAAGATTATATAAAACTTTATAATAATAAAAATGAAATAATTTATTACGAAGAAGAAGATTGGAAAATTGGATTAATTTTTGATAAAAATAAGGGTGATAGTATAAGCTTTGTTAATAGCAGTTTAACCATTGAAAATGGATCTCATGTTGATTTGATATATAATATTATCTTTAAAATTATTCAAGATTATATTTTAAAAATAACTAAAGTAAAAGTAAATATTAAAAAAATTTCATCGATTAAAAATGATATTTTATTATTTGTTTCATGTAATTTAATTAATCCTGAATTTGATTCTCAGATAAAAAATAGATTAACTTCAGTTATTAAAAAAGAATTTGATTTTAATAAATCATTCAAAGAAAAAATTATTTCTTCAGATTTTGTTTTAAAACTTATAAAAGAAATTAAAAATAAAGATGAAAATGAATTAAATAAAATAAAAGGTAAAAAAATTAATAAAATAAAAATTGATAAATTAGATGATGCAAATTACGCTGGAACAGATAAATCAGAAAAATGTATTTTAATTTTAACTGAAGGTGATTCAGCTAAAACTTTAGCAATAACAGGATTAACAGTTATTGGAAGAGATTATTATGGAGTATTTCCATTAAAAGGAAAATTATTAAATGTTAGAGAAGCAACAAAAAGACAAATTATTAATAATACAGAAATAAATAATCTTATTCAAATATTAGGATTAGAATTTAATAAAAAATATACAGATAAAACTAAATTAAGATACGGTAAAGTATTATTAATGACAGATCAAGATCAAGATGGATCACATATTAAAGGTTTATTTATTAATTTTATTAGTTATTTTTGGTTAGATTTACTAAAATTAGATTTTATACAAGAATTTATTACACCATTAATAAAAGTAAAAATTAATAATGAAATAATATCATTTTATAATTTTTTAGATTATGAAAAATGGATAGAAAATAATGATAAAAAAATATCTGAAATAAAATATTACAAAGGACTTGGTACATCTAATAGAAAAGAAGCTTTAGAATATTTTAATAATTTAGATAAACATATAATTAATTTTTCTTATTCTGATAATGATATTGCAGAATTAGAAAAAGCTTTTGATAAAAAAAAAATCAATATACGAAAATCATGGTTAGAAAAATTTATGAATAAAAATTTAAATAAAACTTTATCTGAAGATAATATATTATACAATAGAAATAATTTATCTAAAAATATTACATTTAGAGATTTTGTAGATAAAGAATTAATTTTCTTTTCTTATTATGATAATGTAAGATCAATTCCTAATGTAATAGATGGATTTAAACCATCACAAAGAAAAATAATTCACATATGTTTAAAACATGTCAATAAAAATGAAATGAAAGTAGAGCAATTAAGTGGTTTGATATCATTAAAAACTGCTTATCATCATGGAGAACAATCATTAAAATTATCTATTATAAGCATGGCATCGGATTTTGTTGGATCTAATAATATAAATATTTTATATCCTTCAGGTAATTTTGGAACTAGATTAAATGGAGGTAAAGATGCTGCTAGTCCAAGGTATATTTTTACCAAATTATCAGAAATAACAAAATATATATTTTTGGAAGAAGATCAAAATATTTTAAATTATCAATATGAAGAAAATATAATGATTGAACCTGAATTTTTCATTCCTACTATACCACTTTTATTAGTAAATGGTTCAAGAGGAATTGGAACAGGCTGGTCAACAAATATTCCATCTTTTAATCCAATTGATATTATAAATGAAATTGAAAATATTTTAAAATTAAATAAAAAAAGCGATTTTAATTTTATACCTTGGTATAGAAATTTCAAAGGAGAAATATATTCAAAAGATAAAACAAATTTTGTTTTAGTTGCTCCAATATATATTAATGAAAAAAAAAATCAAGTTTTAATCAATGAATTACCAATTGGGGTATGGACTGAAACTTTTAAAAAAAAAATGATTGTTGATAATCCTGATGTAGAAAATTATATTTCACATTGCACTGATCAAGATATATATTTTATAATAACTTTAAATAAAGATAAATTTAATTCTTTGAAAGAAAAAACTAATGAATTTTATAAATATTTTCATCTTACAATTAATATTAAAACAAGCAATTTAATAGGTTTTGATAATAATAATATTTTAAAAGAATTTAAAAATGTAAATGAAATAATTGATTTATTTGTTACTGTTAAATTAAAATTTTATAAAAAACGAAAAGATTATTTAATTGATAAAATAGAAAAAAAATTAAAAATTATTTCTAATACTTGTAGATTTATAAAAGAAAAATGTGAAAATCTGATTTCAATAGAAAACATCAAAGAAAATATTATTATTGAAACTTTAAAAAAAAGAAATTATGATTCGGATCCGAGAGATGAAAAAGAAAATTATAATTATTTATTAGATATTCCAATGAGATTTTTAACCAATGAAAAAATTATTGAATTAGAATCTAAAAAGAAAAAAGAAGAAAAAGATTTTATAAATTTAAAAAATAAAAATATACAAGAAATGTGGTTAGAAGAACTTGAACAATTAAAAAATTCTTATATAAATTTTAATAGTGAAAAAACCTATAAAACTAGTAATAACATACCAGATAAATTTATTAAATTAAATTTTATAAATGATAAAAAAATTGAAATAAAAAATATTAATTCTTTAATAGAAATCGATAACAATGATTGAAGATTTTTTTTTTAAAAATAATACAATAACCGATTCTTCATTAAATTCATGGATAATAAAATCATTTATCGATGATGGAAATTTTTCTTTGATATATAAAATATTTTTAAAATCAAAAAATAAAAAAGCTATTATAAAAATTAATAAAAAAAATTATTTTCATTTAATTGAAAATGAAATATCGATTTATAAAAATTATTTAAATAAAAAAAATATAAAATCATGGGAAAAACAAAATAATTGTTGTATAGGAATACCAAGATTTTATAATAACGGAACAATAAATTATAAAAATCAACAATATAGTTTTTTAATTTTAGAAAAATTTGATTTTAATTTAAATAATTTACTTATGAAACATGGTTCCATAAAAAATAAATTAATTATCAATAAAATAGGATATTTATTAATAGAAATTCTTGAATTTTTATCAAGTTATGGTATTGTGCATGGCGATATTAATTTATCAAATATTCTTTTAAAATATTCAAAACCGAATCAAATATTTTTATGTGATTTTGGTCTTTCTACATTTATACATGATAATAAAATTTTAGATGAAAATTTAATATTCAAAAGCAGAAATGCATATTATAAAATAAAAAATTTATTAAACGATATTGAATCCGTATTGTATTTATTAATTGTTATTTATACAGGAAATTTAAATTGGATAAACGATATTAAAATATTTAATTTTGATTTTAAAAATAATAATAAAATTATAATTAATAATAATTATTTGATTGATTATCATAAAAAAAATTTTTTCTTTAATAATATAGAATATTGTTTTTCAAAATATATAAATAAATATAATGATGATTTGAATAATTTAATTGATTTATGTAAATTAATAAATTACTATTACTTAAATGATAATTTGATTATTGATTATAAAAAAATAAAAAATCTTTTTATTAACACTGATATTACAGACAAAAAAGATTTTTTAAAAATTAATATTTTTTGATTATTTATAAAATCTTCGAAGAATATTTCAAAAAGATAAAAATTTAATCAAACTATCAATTACGATTATCTTCGAAGAATATTTCAAAAAGATAAAAATTTAATCAAACTATCAATTACGATTATCTTCGAAGAATATTTCAAAAAGATAAAAATTTAATCAAACTATCAATTACGATTATCTTCGAAGAATATTTCAAAAAGATAAAAATTTAATCAAACTATCAATTACGATTATCTTCGAAGAATATTTCAAAAAGATAAAAATTTAATCAAACTATCAATTACGATTATCTTCGAAGAATATTTCAAAAAGATAAAAATTTAATCAAACTATCAATTACGATTATCTTCGAAGAATATTTCAAAAAGATAAAAATTTAATCAAACTATCAATTACGATTATCTTCGAAGAATATTTCAAAAAGATAAAAATTTAATCAAACTATCAATTACGATTATCTTCGAAGAATATTTCAAAAAGATAAAAATTTAATCAAACTATCAATTACGATTATCTTCAAAGAATATTTCAAAAAGATAAAAATTTAATCAAACTATCAATTACGATTATCTTCGAAGAATATTTCAAAAAGATAAAAATTTAATCAAACTTTGAATTATATTTATATAATAATTAACAAATATAAATTATTTTGATTAATCTATAATAATTTGTTTAATTTTTTTTTAATATTATCTTCAGAGATTGTTCTGATTTTACCATAAATTTTTTTTTCCGTAAACGCTCTATCATGAAGTGCTCCAATGCACCATAAAATATTAGCATATCCTTTAGGATCGTAGCCATCATAAAAATATTTATCATTAAAATAAATAATAATATTTATCGCATCTTGTGCATTATTTGTCCATTTTAATATTTCTTTTGCCCAATACATTCTCAAATATCCATTTAAATATCCTTCTTTGATTATTTTTTTCTGGCAATAATTCCAAAATTTATTATTTGTATTGTATGATTCTAATACTTTAACATCATAAATTACATTTCTTTTATCTTTTTGATGATTTTTTAAACTTGCAATTGCCCAAACAGGGCAAGAATCTAAAACAGTATAATTATCATTATAATAACAAAAATTATCTGCTAATTCTTTTCTTATTACAATTTCTTCAAAAAATAATTTATAATTTTCTGTTAATATTTTATACAAATTTAAATCTTTTTCATTTTTTTTTAAATAATCTTTAATTTCTAAAATACATCTTTGAGATGAAATACAACCATAATTTAACCATGTAGATAAATGACTTGTAGAATCAAATTTAGGATAATTTTTTTTATCATAAAATTGTAATTTATTTTTAATAAAATCCGATAATATTTTCATACCTTCATCGTATCCACCTTTAATAGATTTATCTTTAGATTCAATATCACAATTACAATAATCTATAAAAATTTGAAAATTAATTTTTTTAACAAGATTATAATCATTTTTTTTTATTTTAGGATATTCGATTAAAAATTTATTTAAATGTTTTTGTATTTTTGATCTAATAGTTCTTGCATTGTATTCTTGTTTTTCAGAAGTTATCCATACAGGAACAATATTATGTGAATCAATCATTATAATATTGACATCTAAATCACTGACAAGTTGTTTAACTATGTCTTTATATTCATTAATTGGATATTGATCAATAATTAAATAATTTATTTTAAAATCATTTATAAATTTTTTAATATTATTTATCGCTTTTCCATATGATAAAAAAAAAGATATATTATATCGATTAGCATTTTCTTCAAAGTTTTTTAAACAATCTAAAATAAATAATAATTTTCTATTGGTAAAATTTTTAAATGTTTTATTAACATTATATAAGCAAAAAAAATTTGATTTATTCTTTAAAGATTCATTCATACAATAAAGAATATTCCAATTATCATGAATTCTTAATTCTCTTGTTATGTAATATAAATAATTTATTTTTTTATTTGTTTCTGGAACATTTTTTAAAATTTGAATTCTTTCATTTATTTAATAAAAAAAATTTTAAAAAATAATGCTTTTCAATAATATTATACAAATAAAATTTAATTTATTAATAAATTATCCAATTTTATTATTTACTTATTAAAAATAATTTTTTATTGATGTTTAATTCGTATATTATTTTATCAAAAATATTCAATATATAGATATTCTTGATATAATTTCATCGATGTTTATTTCTTCTATATTTGATTCATTATTTGATTTATTATTTGATTCATTATTTGATTTATTATTTGATTCATTGTTTGATTTATTTGTTATTTGATTCATCACTTGATTTTTTGATTGATTTTTTTTCCTGAATTTATTATCCGATTCAATATTTGATCTATTATTTGATTTATTATCTGATTTATTTAATTTAATATTTGATTTATTATCTGATTTATTTAATTTAATATTTGATTCATTATCTGATTTATTTAATTTAATATTTGATTTAATAATTGATTTATTATCTGATTTATTTAATTTAATATTTGATTTATTATCTGATTCAATATTTGATTTAATAATATCTGATTTGATAATTTTTTTTTCATTAATGTTCAATTCATCAATATTTAATTTATTTTTAATATAATATTTGTAAATTAAAATTAAATAAATTTTTTTATTCTTAATATCTAAATATTTTATTAAGTTATGATTTTCTAAAAAATATCTAGGATTTTTTTTTAATTCAATGTTCAATAAATTATTAAATAAAATACATTTTAATTTTTGATTGATATCTTTTTCATTTAAAATTGATAATATAAAATTATATAATAAATCACAATTATTTAAAATACTTTCCAATAAAGGCATATTTTCAACAGTAAGAAAATTAATTAAAAATTTATAAAATATATATAAATTTTCAAATATTATTTTATTACTTAAATTTTCTATTATAATATTAAAAATACTTATATTATTTTTACCTATATGAAATACTGATTCTTTATTAATAACTTTCATTAAAAATACAATTAAATTTTTATTAAGATCAAATAGAATTATTTTTGATAATAAAACTTCATTATTACAAATCATATTAAAATTAAAATTATACTTTTTAAAAATATCAAGAAAATTAATTCTTTTATCAAAAAATAATTTTAAAATGAATGAATAATGAATTGAAGAATTTATTGATATTATTTTTTGATCCAATATTTGTTCTACTAAATCATAATCATTGTTATCAAGCAAAATCAATAATACTTCTATATAATTGTATTTTGCCAAATCAATACAATTACTAATAAAATAATTTTTTTTTTTATTAAAAAGATCAGTTATATTATTAATAATTTCAATTACTTCAGTTCTACAATAAGGACAAATAGATTTATATTTTAAATTTACAGTCGTAGGATATTTATTTTGATGATTATAATTTAAAAAACATAGATCACAAATACATGAATGTTTACACGGAAAAAATATCAATCTATTATTAATAGTTTTATAACAAATACAACAATTATTTTCTAAAAATAATTTCATTTTAAATGATAAAAGAATCTTCTTTTAATTATAATCTTTTGCTTAATGTTTTAATTATTGTATATCTTATTTCAATTTTATTAATTGATATTTTTTTTTTAGATTCTAATATGATATTAATATTAATAAATATAATATTTATGATACTGTTCACAATTCTTTTTATTTATAAAAATTAATAATGGAAATTATTTTTTTAATAATATTTTTTACACATGTTATTTTATTAATTATAATATATTTAAAAAATAACTCTATAGAACAAAAAAATAAATTAATCGATGATGAAATATTTTTATCTGAATTAAAAATTTTAGGTACTCATAATAGTTTATCATATAATATTTTAGGAATTATTTCTCCTTTCGGTAAAACACAAAATAAAAATATATTACAACAATTAAATGATAATATAAGATATTTTGATTTAAGATTTAAAATAATTGATAATGAATTATATTCTTATCATGGAGTAATAAATTTAAATTTATCGTATAAAGATATTCTTGATACGTATATTAATTTTTTAGATAATAATTCTGAAAATTTCATTATATTAGTTATCAAAGATGAAAATAAAAAAAATGATTCAAATATTGTAAAATACATATATTATAATTACATATTAAAATTTAATTTAAAAAATAGATTTATTTTTAATAATAAAAAATTTAACTATAATCCTAGATATTCAGAAGTTAAAAATAAAATATGGATTTTAAATATTTCTTTTGATGATGAAATTTTTTCATCTTTTCCTTGGAATGATAATGATAATACAGAATTTGGAAATATAATATTACAAGATAAGTATAAATACACTAATGATGATAAAATAAATTTTTTAAATGAATTTTCAAAAAACAATAAAAAAAATTATTTTAATATTTTTTATTTATCCAAACAATTTTATAATATTTTAGGAATTAAATACAATGAAATTATATTTTATAAAAATAATAAAAAAAAAATTAAAAATATTATTAATGATAAAAATATGATTCTTGTTATGGATTTTTATGAATTATTTTTATAAATTTTTTTTATGAAATAATATCTTTTTACAATAAAACAAAATAATTTAAATAAACAATACTGATAAATATATTAATCTAACAAATTAATAACAATCTAACAAATTAAATATAATAATCAAATAAATAATCATGAATGGTAAAATAGAAATTATTTGTGGTCCTATGTTCAGTGGTAAAACAACAACTCTTTTTGAAAAAATACGAAAATATAAAATTAAAAATAAAAAATGTATTTTAATCAAACATTCTTATGATAAAAGATATAATCCAGAAGAAGAAAATAATTTACATATTATATCACATGATTTTATTAAAATGTCAGCAATAAATCTAAATAAATTAACTGATGTTGATAATATATTTTTTGATAAATATGATGTAATTGGAATTGATGAAGGACAGTTTTTCGATAAAGAAATAATAAATTTTGCAGAATATTGGGCTAATCAAAATAAAATAATTATAATTTCATCGTTGATCGGAGATTATAAAAGAGAAAAAATTGGATATGTCTTGGATCTGTTTCCTAAAGCTGAAAAAATAATCGTAAAACATTCTATTTGTAATAATTGTTTTGATAAAGCTAGTTTTACAAAAAAAAAAAATAATTCCGAAGATGAAACAACGCAATTTAAAATAGGAGGAAAAGAAATATATCAAGTTTTATGTAGAAATTGTTTTTTAAAATCTTCTTTGATGAAAAATCATAATTAAAAATTTTTAAAATGATTCACATATTTTTTTTAAAATAAATTTAATATTGTCTATATTGATATCTTTATCTATTTTATGTTTTTTATAATATTTATTTAATATATGAATAGCAATCAATAAATCATTATCAAAATTAAATCTATATTCATTGTTATACCAAAAATATTTTTCTTCATAATCATATAATATTTCTTTTGAATCAATATTTTCAAATTGTATAAAAGAATTTAACATAATTCTAAATTCAGCTGAAGTTTTTTTTAAAAATGGCTGAATATATTCTTTACCTATAGGTTTTTCTATTTTTAAACCATCAACCCATGTATCAGGAAAAGGCAATCTATATTTTATCAATGAAAATCTTGGTTTTAATTTTTTTAATACAATATTTTGTAATTTATAATCTTCCATTAAATTATCGATAGTTGGTTCATTGTTTTCACTTGAAATATTTCTTATATCAGAAATAAAAATAATTGATTTATTTTTCATTTGAATAAAGTAATTAATATCTTTTTCTTCAAAAAATCTATTATTTATAATAAGATTAATTTTTTTATATTTTTTATGTATTATATTTTTTAATTTAAATAAATTTGAACAATGGCCTACAGGATCAAATAAATACCATGAAATTTTATATTCTTTATATAAATCTATTAAAGTTGGAATATGATATCCTTTTCCAGATCCTATGTATATAATAACAAATTCATCTCGAATAATATTATGAATTTCAATATCTTCTGTTAAAAATCTTATTTCATTTAATAATAATTTTAACTGACCTTGTTTTTTAAAATCATAATGATATTGATTTACACTATCTATTTTTTGATACACTGTTCTATTTTTTATATCATTAACAAAATATATATCCGGTTTATCCATATATTCTAAATTAGATAACATATTTAAATAAATTTTTTTTTTTTACAATAAATATATATAAATATTATATAATTTTTAATTATTTTAATTTAATTTTCAATAATATTTATTTCAGTAAAAATGAATAAAATAATAATATATTTATTTTTTTTAAATATAATTAATTCATTTGCTTCAAAAGATCAAATCAATTTTATCAATGATAAACATACTTTGATTGTTAAAAATTGTTCAAATATCGAAGAAAAAAAAATATTTACCAATATACAAAAAAATAATTGCACATTGATTATTTTATCTTCTCAAGATTTATTTTTAAATACTGAAATCAATAAAAGAATTAATAAAATTGATTTATGCGAAATCCCAAATTTATATAAATTTATTAATTTATTATATTTTATAAATTATATAACGATAATTTTATTATTATGTATATTTGTATATATATGTAAAAATAATTTTAATCGATATTAATATCAATTTTTTATAATTGATTATTATATTTAAGTAATTTATGAATTTTTATATAATAAAATTTATAAATTATATTTAAAAAATAAATATTTAATAATAAAATGTCTACACCGTTTGATAAGAATAATAATATAATATCTGATATAATTAATGATTTATCTAATACTGATATTAATCAAGAAAACGATGCTCCTATAATAGATTTATACTGTGATGAAAAAATTTATAATTGTAATAAAAGTGATGGTAATGATAGTAATGAAAACAGTGATGATGATAATTTAAGCGATGACAGTGTTATTATTGATGATGTGTTATTTATCGAATACGGTATAACTAATTTGCAACGTATTGATACTATTTCATCAAAAATTTCCTCATCAGGATCAGATTTTTTTTCTGGTCAATTTAATAATAATACAGTTATAATTAAAAAATGTTTAAAATATGAATGCTCAATAACTAAATATATTTCTAAATTATCTACAGATAATGATCATATTATTAAGATTTTTTTTAATAATTATAAAAATGATTCTTATCTTATAATGTATAAATACGAATTTGATCTTTACAATGGTATAATTAATAATAAAATCACACATAAAAATTTTAAAATTATTATGAATGACGTTGCATCCGCAATCGAATTTTTACATAAAAAATGTAAAATTATTCATTGTGATATAAAAACTACTAATGTATTTCAAGATAATAATGGAAGATACGTATTGGCTGATTTTGAAATATCAATAGATATAGAAAATGCAATAAATGGTAATTCGATGTTTGATTTATGTATTGATAATCAAAATTCATTTCATTTACCAAAAAAAATATTTGGATCTAATCAAAAATCATATGGGTACGAAATAGATTATTATTCATATGGTATATTATTTATTTCATTATTTAATTATTTTTCATCTGAACAGCTTGATCTTATTCCATGTGATAATATTTATTGTTTTGATAATTATATTTTAGAAAATTGTATTACATTATCTGATAATAATTTATTTATATATTGTAATAATGAATTATCAAAACCTATTATAGAGCAAATAAGCCACATTAAAAAAAATATAATTTTATTTTTAAATGGATTAAATTGTTTACCAGATAATATGATAGATATTATAGATTTCTCTAATATTAATTCAAACTTAAATAAAATATTCACTTTTATTAATAAAGTTTCATAAAATTATTTAATATTGTTATCTTTGGAGTAGAGCAGAGAACAATTAAACAAATATAAATTTATTTTTTTATTCATTATTTATTTTTTCATTTGTTATTTTTTTTTTCATTTGTTAGTTTTATTTATAAAAATAATTACAATTAAATTAAAATTTTAATCAAATAAATTAAATCTTAAAGATAATATAATTTTATTAAAAAATAAAAAAATTTAAAAAGTAAATATAAAAATTAATATAACTCAATATTATTATGCTAAATAATAATCCATATACAGAAACTACTGAAAATAATGAAAATAATTTTATAAATCAATATTATTGTAATAATATTTTAAGGAATATAATTGAATTTATTTTATCTTGTTTCAATATTAAAAAAAATGAAAGAAACGATCATGTACCCGTATGATTATAATCAAAAATTAGAAATTAAAATATTAGGATATGAAATATATTTTCATTTTGTAACTATATTAAAAATATTAAATTTAAATGAAAAAGAATTAAATAAATTAAACAATGATAATAAAATTCCTAATGGATTAATGACAAAATACAATGAGAAATCATACATATCATATAGTATTTTAATAAATATAATAAATTTAATTAACAACGATGAATCAGAAATTTTTGGAAAAAAACTTTATGAAGATATTATACCATATATAGAAAATAATTTTATTTATGTTAATAATGATGTTTATTTTATCAATCAATTATGTGAAACAAATAATAAAAATAATTCAATATATTTAAATAATCATTTAAAAAATATTAGTACAGGTTTTAATATCATTTTTGATATTTTTAAATCATGTATTAAAAACGCACAATACATAAATAAAAAATTATCAATTCTGGGATTATTTGATCCTGCGATGACATATTAAATTTTTTTTATTGATTTTTCAATGAAAGAAAAAATTGAAAAAATAATTATCAAATTTAGATCAATAGTTATTATAATATATCGTTATAAAATTTATTTATAATGAAATCAAAAATCAAAATATCTAAAATTATTCCAATTTTTAAAAAAAAAAGAATTGATTGTAGAATATTTGGTATATGCAATGAATGTAAAATACAACTTAATGAAATAAATATTTCAAGTGAAGGAGTAATTTGTTATAAATGCGAATGGAAATGTATTAATAAAACTATAAAAAAATTAAATCTTAAAAATTAATTATTATATATTTTTTATTTTATTTTATTTTAAAATTTTTTTTTTATTTTATAATTTTTATTTTATAATTTTTTTTATTAATATTATTCTTTGATTGTTTTTTTGTATTTTTTAAATTATTGAATAAATTGAAAAAATTGAAAAATAATTATTAAATCTAGAACGTTTGTTATACTACTATAATATTATTAATTTCCAAAATTAATATTATTATATTGTTTTGATAATAAACAAAAAATGGCACCAAAAGTTTTTTCACAAGTCGTAGAGAGTTTAAGGAAATCCAAAATTGTGGATACTGTAAAGAATTTGGTAAAAACCAAAGAAGGCACATATTTTCTGCTTTGCGAAATCTGCAATATAGGATTAGACGAAGAAAATAGAAGTGTAAACAAATCCATATGCAAAAAATGTATGGATATTTATATGAAAGAATGTGGAATGATTTAAGTTTTTTCATAAATTTCATATATTAAATATTTCTAGTTATAATTATAATCGCATTTATTATTTTATAATCGCATTTATTCATTTATAATATTGTTTTTATTGTTTTTATTTAACCGCATTTTAATCGCATTTACTCACAATATCACATTTTATATTATTTTTATTCATTTTATTCATTTTTTGTCTAAATTTATTCATTTTTATTTAAATTGATTTATTTTATTATATATTAATAAAATTATTTTATTTTAAGATATATTATTTTTATTTTATTGAATAAATAATAAATAAATAAATATATATTAAATAATAAAAATATTCTTAAACATCATAAATAATAATCATGTTGAAATTAGAAACAATTTTTTCACAATATCTATTAAATAAATATTTAAATTATGAAGATATTTTAAATTTATCTTCAACAAATTCAACATTAAGAAATATATTTTATGAAAATCAAAGAGAAATAAAAATAAATAATGGTAATTTAAAATATGAAGATTTATTATTTTTAAAAAAATTTTATCGAATTATAAAATTAAAAATTGTTTACAATGAATTTTACCTTAAAGAAATTTTTAAATTTAACAATTTAAAATATTTACAAGAATTATCATATGATTGTAGCGGAAATTGTATTTCTGATTTTCATTTTCCTGCTCAACTTAAAAAATTAACTATATCTAATTACATTACATCGGCATCATTTGGTTTATGTAATTTAATTATAATTGATTTAACTCATTTGATTAATTTAGAATATTTAAAAATTAATGATAGTAAATTTGCAACAATAGCATTACCTAAAAATTTATCTGAACTAATATTAATTGATTGTGCGTATTTTAAAATAATATTTTTAAAAAATCTTTTACAATTAAAAAAAATATATTTTGAATATGTATCAGTTGATCATGATTCATTGGGGCTTCCACAAAATATCAAAGAATTATCTATTATTAATTGTAGTAAAAATATAATTTGCACTGATGATTTAAATGATAATTTATCTTATTTGGAATTAAATAATGTATATTTTAATAAAAAAATAGATTTTATTAATAAAACTAAAAATTTAAAAGAATTACATTGTTCTTTAGAGCATATAAAAGATGATGACGTTATTAATTTATCTTCAAATTTAGAAGAATTGATTTTATATAAATCTTATACGGATCATAAAATATTAAATTTATTAAATTTAAAAAAATTAAAAATTTTCAGATGCAATAATATATCATCTAGAAATTATGAAAGTATAATGATTCATTTCCCATTAACACTTGAAAATTTATATTTATTTAATATGTTATTGTGGGAATCTAATATTACCATGTTGAAAAATTTAAAAAAATTACATTGTAATAAAGTTAATTTAAATAATCCAATTCCTTATACGATAGAAAATTTATTTTTAAAAGATTGTACTGTTGTAGAATTTTATAAAAAAAAAATGATTAAATTAAAACATAAATGTATTTTTAATGTTTATTATCATAATCATATATCGCATAATTAATTTTTAAAATAAAATTGAAAAAAAATATTAATTTTATAAATTACTAAATAAATAAATATATTTAAAACAACTTCATAAATATAAAACTATCAAAATGAATATCAATATTTTAAATAATGTTACAAAAATTGAACTTTATGATAATCTCATACCAAAAAAAATAAAATATCAAAATAAAAATAATGGATTTGTTGATTCGGTGATTTTTGCATATAATAATCATTTACCATTGTATATTGATCCTAAAACAGTTTGGGTATCAATTGTTAATCAGGTATATTTATTAATCACTTATAATTCTGAATCGGTAAGAAATAAATATGTTAATTTTAAAAATAAAGAAACAATTAATATTTATATGTCGGAAATTAATTTAAATAAAATGTTATCAGAATTTGTAAAAGAAATTGATAAAAGAATATTTGATAAAGGATTCAAAGATTGGATATTTGCTAATTTTTCTACCTCAACTGAAAAAGATAAACATGTTTTATCTATAATGATGATGGGTGTTTTTAAAAAATATTTTAATTATACTTGTAGTGATTGTGGTTTACCAGAAATAAATATATTAGGAACTTCAGATGATTGGTATTTGATAAAAAATAAATTAGATAAGATTTTAGAATTACAACCATATATAGAAAAATATAATATAAAAAAATGGGTTAAAGATTTAAATGAGTTAATAGAAAATTTTATTTTAGCTAAATCTAATTTTATAGATAAATATTATTGGAGACAATTTATTATTGGTAATAAACCTAGTTCGGGCGAAGATCATTATAAAGGAAAATTTTTAATTTTCAATAGATTTTATACATATGGAGATTATGACCGAAAAACTAATCAATATATTACAAAACTTTATGAACTTGATGATGAAGAATGTTCAATAAATTATATAGTTAATGAATTCTGTGAAGTTAATATTAAAATTAATGGATCTAATTATATTTTTAAATCTGGTAATATTGGTTCTGAAACAGTAAATAATGGAATATACGCAATTCCTGATTTTAATTTTAAAGAAATTAAATAATTTTTTTTTATATTTTAATACAATAAATTTTTATATCTTTGAAAATATCTTTGAAAATATCTTTGAAAATATCTTTGAAAATATCTTTGAAAATATCTTTGAAAATCTTGATACACTCTAATATTGTTAGATTTTTTTTTAATTTGATTTTACTAATAATATTAAAATAATCATTAAATAATCAAAAATAATATTTATATATTTTTTGATAATATTGAATTTTTATTTATAAATTTAAATTGTTAATACTTATATTTTTATTTGATTTTTATATAAAATCAATTTAAGATCAACCAAATCATAAAAAATAAAAATGGAAAATATTTATAAATTCGGTGATGAAAAAATCTTAGTTCATATTTTATTCAATAAATTTGATTTAATTTCAAAATTTAATGATCAAGTTGATAAAAAAAATTATGAAAAAGTTAAAGAAATAAATTTATATGCATTTGAAATCAGTTATGAACAAAATTTAAAACCATGTAAATGGTATTTTGATGAAATTAAATTTGATTGGTTAAAAAATTTAATAAATTTAGAGAGTATAATTATCAATCAATATTATTTTAATGAAAATTTCATTGAAGCTTTAACAACTTTACCCAAATTAAAAAATATTAAATTATTATTTAAATTTGATAAAAATCCTGATTATTATTATCAAGATAATAAATTAATAAAAAAAATATACGATACACTTTTTGAAAAATTAAAATTAAAAAATATTGAAATTTATGGATGGTATTTTGACATGTTTCCAAAATTAAATGAACATGTAAAATATTTAAAAATTGATTTAAAATATAATTTATCTAATAGAAATTTATTTAAAAATCTTAAAATAAATTCTGATACATGTTCAAATATTGAAACAATTTCTGAAATAAAATCAAAATCAGATTTTGAATTAAAAACATATAGATCAAATCTTGATTCAGCTATAGAAACAAATATAAAACCGATACAAACTGATTTAGATCAAAATAATAAAAATAATATTATAAATGATTTAGAAGAATCATTGATTCATTGTACGAACTTATCTTCAATTGAAATTAATACCAATTATAAATATTTTCCAAAAATTTTTGAAATTATAAATTCAATCTGTAAAAATATAATAGAATTAAAAACCGATCATAAAGTAAAAACATTTGATGATCCTATATTTGATATTATAAAATCACCAAAAATTAAAAAAATAAAATTTTGTATTGATAATGATGTATTTTGGAAATTTAAAGAAAACAATTCTGAATTTAATAATATAGAAGAAATTAATATAAATACACACGGATATGATGGTTTTGATTCGGATCTTAATAAAGAATTATTCAAAAAAATATTTAATGAATGGAAATTTCTTAATTTAAAAATAGTTAAATTTAATGATATTGATATTTATATTGATAATAAAATTGAATAATTTGATTTTAATTAATTTAATCTAATCCGATTAATAAGTTAAACCATTCTAATTAATTTTAATTAATTTTATACATTAATCAAAATTTATTAATTTTTATTTTTATTTTTATTTTTTTTTACAAAAATAATATTAAATATTTAATATATTATTATAATAATATTTTTATTTTATGTAAAAATTGAAAAAATATTTTAAAATATAAATTTAATATAAAAATGGAAGTTATTTATAAAAATAAATATAAACCTAAAATAGCACAAATATATATTTTACATGATATTAAATTAGGTTCTGAAATAATTAATAAATCTACAGATAGTGAAAATATCAATTTAGAATATAATTTAAATAATACAAATAATCCTAAAATCAAAAATTTTAATACTGTGATAAAAACAGATTCAGATAAATTCATAAATATTAATAAATACGAAAATGAAAAATATTATACAGACGTTGAAGAAATATATTTAACAGGTAATTATGTTATGAAATTTAAATTTGAAAATTATTTATGGTATTCTGATATAACAAAATATGATTGGATTAAAAAATTTATCAATTTGAAAAAAATTAATATCCATCAATATCATTTTAATAAAAATTTTGTTGATTGTATTTCTATATTATCTGAATTGAAAACTATTGAAATATCATTTATTAAATATGAGTTTGATATTGAATCAAATGATATGGGTTTGTTAGATCCAGAATGGATAGGACAGCAATATAATTATCTTTTTGAAAAAACTAAAATAGAAAACATTGAATTAATTAATTGGAGATATGATTTTTTTCCAAAATTAAATGAACATGTTAAAAACCTAAAAATTATTTTAGATTCTAATGCATATATTAAATTAAAAAAAAAAGATAATATTAGATCTAAAATAAATAATTCTATAAATGATTGTAAAAACTTAAAAATATTTGAAATCGATACTGAAAATTGTTCTTCGATGATTTTTGAAAATATTTATAATTGTAAAGATTTAAATATTTTGAGTATAACTTTTAATTCAAAAACTTTCAATAATCCTCTTTATAAATTTACAGAATTACCCAATCTTAAAAAATTAAATATTCATATCAAACGAATCGATTAACGAGTAAAAGATATATAAAGTATTTTTTATAATTTTATTTTAATAATTTTTTTTTTATAAAAATATTGAAATTATATTTCATAACTAATTAATATAAAATATAATTATATAAAATGGAAATTGTTTGGAAATCTCCTGATAGGCCTGATTTACTAATCATTCATAATTTAAACAATGCAGAAGAATCAAATTTAAATCTAAAATTTGATAATGTAAATTTTATCAATATTAAAGAAATTTCATTATATCCGTATAATATTTTTTATGATGAGTTTACTCATTGTAGATGGTATTATTATAATATTAAATTTGATTGGATAGAAAAATTTATTAATTTAGAATCAATATATATTTATCATTATCAATTTAATAAAAAATTTGTAGATCATATTTCTAAATTACCTAAATTGAAAACTATTAAATTTATTACTATGTTTGAAATCGATACAGGTATAAATGATTATTATTTTATAAAACATGATGAAACAATACAAGAAGTTTATGATTATCTTTTTAAAAAAACAAAAATTGAAAATATTGAATTTGATAATTGGTATTATTATTTCTTTTCAAAATTTAATAAAAATATCAAACAATTTGATATTAAATTAGATTTAGAAACATATCATGATTATGAAAAAAATATTTTTATAAAATCAAACGATTCAATTTCATATTATAAAAATTTAAATTCATTTACAATTGGTATATGGAAAAATGATAATATTGATTTTCCATTGCTTTATGAAAGTATTAATAATTGTAAAGAATTAACTGAAATTGTAATATTTTATAAATTAAAATCTTTCGCTGATCCTGTTTTTAAAATCATGGAATTGCCTAAAATTAAAAATATAGGATTTTATATTGATAGTGAAAATGAATGGAAATTTAAAAAAAATAATTTTATATTTAAAAATATCGAAATGATAAGAATGTTTTCTCTTGGATCAGGAAAATATTTATTATCTAATAAAAATATTATGATTAAATTTGTTAAAAAATGGAATTTTCCTAATTTAAAATTAGCTGAATATGATAATGAAAATATATTGAAATAAATAATTTTAAATTAATTTTTTTATAATTTGATAAATCTGATAATGAAATATTGTATAATTATTATTTTATAATCAATGATAAACATATTAATTCATAAAATACAATCTAAAAATAAAAAAATTGAACTTTTATTTAAAAAGATACTAAATTAATTACAATGGAATTTATTTGGAAATTTGAAAATAATCAAAATTTGGCCATAGTTGAAATTCTTTATGATAAAACTAATAAAAATACATTTGTAAAACCTAACAATGATGAAAAATATTATACTTCTGTCAATGAAATATATTTACAATCATATTATATTCTTGCTAATAATAAAAAAATTCCATGTTACGGATATCATGGAGATGTCAATTTTGATATAATAAAAAAATTTATTAATTTAGAAAAAATAAATATAAATCAAAATTGTTATTTTGATAAAAAATTTGTTGATTATATATCTATTTTACCTAAATTGAAAAGTATTAATTTTAACAATAGATATTTTGATCGTAATAGATCTGAAGATATATTTAATGAAAAAATTGTACAAAAAACAAAAGAATCATATAATTATTTATTTGAAAAAGTTAAAGTAGAAAATATTATATTTGATGATTGGTGTTATGATTTCTTTCCAAAATTAAATGAACATATTAAAAATTTAAAAATTTATTTATATGATATTGATAATTATAAATATACAGTCAAAGAAAAAAAATATTGTTTAGAATATGGAATTAATGATTCTATTGCTAATTGTAAAAATTTAGAAAAATTTAAAATATGTTATAATAATAAAATAATAAAATTTCCTTTCTATTGTAAAAATCTATCTAAGTGTAAAAATTTAATTAAAATAGATTTTTCATATTATTTGAAATCTTTTGATGATATACTTTTTAAAATCATAGAATTTTTACCTAAACTTAAAATATTAAAATTTAATATTGATAATGAAATAGAATGGGAATTTAAAGAAAATAATTTTAGATTTGAAAATATTGAAGAAATAAAAATATATTCTGAAATAAAAAAAAAATATTCATTGAATAATGAAAAAAAATTGTTTATGTTTATTAAAGAATGGAATTTTACTAATTTATATTCAGGAACAATAAATAATCAAATTATATAAATCTTTTGAAATCAAATCTGGTAAACTTATTCTTAATTATAATAAAATTAATGATATTATAGATATCTTTAATCAATTGAAAAAAAAAAACATCAAAACGATAAAATATATTTCTTTTTATAATCATAATTAACTTATTATAATCATATCATAATCATATCATAATCATATCATAATCGTATCATAATCATATCATGATCAATGAAATATATCTTAATCTAATAATTTAAATAGATTTTTATAAATTTTTATTTTTTATTTTATTAATATATTAATCATAAAGATGAATTTGATTAAAATTTTATTTTTTTATTTTTCTTCGAAGACAATCATAAAGACAAGTTTGATTAAAATTTTTATCCTTTTTAAAATATTCTTCGAAAGACAATCATGATTCAAGTTTGATTAAAATTTTATCTTTTTTAAAATATTCTTCAAAGACAATCATAATTCAAGTTTGAATAAAATTTTATCTTTTTTATTTTTCTTCGAAGATAATCATAATTAATAGATTTGATTAAAATTTTATCTTTTTTATTTTTTCTTCAAAAATCATCAAAGACAAGTTTGATTAATTTTTTATTTTTTTATTTTTCTTCGAAAGACAATCATAATTCAACTTTGATTAAAATTTTATCTTTTTTAAAATATTCTTCGAAGATTATCATAAAGATGAATTATAAAAAGTTTTAATATTAGAAAAAAAAAAATAATTCTATCACATACTCATATTTTAAATTTTAATTAAAAAATTTTAATTAAAAAATATTTCATCAGAATCTAATTTATCAAATTGTTTTAATACAAATTAATATATAAAATTTATATTTCTTCTTCTATCGAATTCTTTTCTTTTAATAAATCATTATAAACATCTAAAATATCTTCTATTTTACTCCTATTAAGAATAAGTTTATTAAGTTTGATTTCAAAAAATTTATTTTTTGAATTAAATAATTTTTTTTCATAATTAATAAATTTGGATTTAGAAATATTAGGATATTTTTTATTAATATAATCTTTGATCTTTAATTTAACTTGATAATTCAATTCTATAGATTTTTCTTTTAATTTATTTATAAAATCAATTGGATTGGGATATTTAGTTAATGAAATGATTATATCTTCTTTTTTAATATTTTTAATCAAAGAATTAACATACTTCAATTGACCTCTTATAAATAAATATTGATTATCTGATTTATAAAGAATTAAATAATGATTAAGATTATCATCCGATAAAGGAAGATTTCGATTAGGAATTAATTCATCGTGTATAACAGTATTTAAATTATTTAAATTATTAGAAGTATCATCAAGAACTTCATTTGTTTCATTTAATATTTCTTTAGTTTCAATTAATTCTTGATTAATATTATCTAATTTGATATCTTGTTTTTCTGCTAATTGAAGAAGTTTTTTATTAGAATCAATTAATTGATTATTTTGATTAATAATTTGAATCAATTTATCATCTTGATCTTTGATAATATCATTTTGATCTTTGATAATATTTTCATATTTTTTTGTTATTTTTTTTCTTATTGATGGTAATAAATCTTCATGAATATAATCTTGAAAAGGTTCTACATTGGGTTTATTGGATCTCGAAATTAATCTAAATAAACCTGATTCTTTAATATAAATTTCTTTTTTTTCATGATAATCAAGTTGGAGGGGTCCGACCCCTCCAACTTCTAATATGATATTTTCATATGTTTTTTTATATTTTTCAGGTATTTGATCTTGAATAAACGAATTCATTGATTTTTTATTATCTGAATATCCTAATATTTTTAATATATCTTTTGCTCTGAAATATGGATTATTTATTGTTCCGATCACTTTAATATTTTCATTATTAAAATTAAAAATTTGGTTAAATGTATGAATAAATTTATCTTCTAATTCTGATGATGATCCAGAAGATAAATTTAGATTTTCTAAATTATTTATTAAATTCATTTCTATTGCTATTATATTGGATTTAAAATAGATTTATATTGTTTTGTTTATATTTTTATTTATATATTTTCAAGAATTTTTTAAAAATATTAAAATAACAATCTAAGATGTGAAAAGATAAATTTGAATAGAATTTTATTTTTTTTTATTTTTCTTCGAAAAACAATCATGATTCAAGTTTGAATAGAATTTTATCTTTTTTTAAAATATTCTTCGAAGATTATCATGATTCAAGTTTGATTAAAATTTTATCTTTTTTTAAAATATTCTTCGAAGATTATCATGATTCAAGTTTGATTAAAATTTTATTTTTTTATTTTTTCTTCGAAGATAATCATAAAGATAGATTTGAATAGAATTTTATTTTTTTTTATTTTTTTTTCGAAGATAATCATGATTCAAGTTTGATTAAAATTTTATTATTTTTATTTTTTCTTCGAAAGACAATCATGATTCAAGTTTGATTAAAATTTTATTATTTTTATTTTTTCTTCGAAAGACAATCATGATTCAAGTTTGATTAAAATTTTATTTTTTTTTATTTTTTCTTCGAAGATAATCATGATTCAAGTTTGATTAAAATTTTATTTTTTTTTATTTTTCTTCGAAGATAATCATAAAGATAGATTTGATTAAATTTTTATTTTTTTTATTTTTTCTTCGAAGATAATCATAAAGATAGATTTGATTAAATTTTTATTTTTTTTTATTTTTTCTTCGAAGATTATCATAAAGATAGATTTGAATAGAATTTTATTTTTTTTTATTTTTTCTTCGAAGATTATCATAAAGATAGATTTGAATAGAATTTTATTTTTTTTTATTTTTTCTTCGAAGACAATCATAAAGATAGATTTGAATAGAATTTTATTTTTTTTTATTTTTCTTCGAAGATAATCATAAAGATAAATTTGAATAGAATTTTATCTTTTTTAAAATATTCTTCGAAAGACAATCATGATTCAAGTTTGAATAGAATTTTTATCTTTTTTAAAATATTCTTCGAAAGACAATCATGATTCAAGTTTGATTAAAATTTTATTTTTTTTAAAATATTCTTCGAAAGACAATCATGATTCAAGTTTGATTAAAATTTTATTTTTTTTAAAATATTCTTCGAAAGACAATCATGATTCAAGTTTGAATAAAATTTTATTTTTTTTTAATTTTCTTTATCATAAAGATGTATTATGATGTGTTTAGATGTGTTATGATGTGTGTTTAGATAAAATTTTATTTTTCTTCAAATACCAATCACAAAGATAGGTTTGAATAGAATTTTATTATTTTTTTAATGTTTCTTCGAAGATTATCATAAAGATATGAAATAGAATATTTTAATTTTAAAATCTAATAAAAAAATATTTTTATAAAAATTAATAAGTTATATAAAGTTTATTATTTTTGTAATTAATTGGAGTTTTAGAATCTTTCCATTTTAAGATATTTTTAACATAATTCCATAATTGAACTTTATTTTTATTTTCTAAATTTAATCTTGATAATAATTCTTTTCTTGATAAATTAAGATTATTTTTATCAATACAATTATCTAATAATTTTATGATTTCCTGTTTAAGTTCATTTAAGATAATATTTTCATTATTTATTATCAAAGGTTCTGGGATAATTGGTTTAAGTTCATACATTGAAGTTAATTTATTTTTGATTAAATTATTTATATAATCATAAGGTTCATTGATATTCTTGATAACTAATTGAATTAATTCTTTTAAATATTTATAATGTAAAATGAAAATTTCTTTATCGTTTTTATCTCTGAAATCATCTAGTATATCATGAATGATATTTTCAACTTTATTAACATTATAAACTTTTTCATAATAACAATAATAGAATAAATCTTGCGAAGTATGAGAAGAATTAAATGAAGATAATCTTGAAATTAAATTATCAGTTTTGCCAATCTTGAAATTATTAATCATAGCATAAGGTTTACAAGTTGCGATATAAATATATCCATTTTTATTTTTAGATTTAACATTATCGATAAAGTTTTTAATAACAAGATTCGTAGATTTTAATTGTTGATTTTCCTGATCTTTGATTTTTAATTGATTTTGAAAAGATAAAGATAATTGTTTTTCTTTTAATAAATTTATTTTATCTTGATTACTTTTAAATTCAGAAATATATTTAGAATAATCATAAAAGATTTCTTCGAGTGAAATACAACATTCTCTAATTTCTTGAGCTACTTTTGTATTTAATCTCATGATTAAAGATTTAAAATTACGTACAGTTAATACAATCCAAGTTTTTTGAACAAGATTATTAGGAGATAGATTTTTAATTTCATTTTGAATATATTGATATTTTAAAGATAAAGGATTATTATGTTTTAATTCTTGATAATTTATTTTATAGACTTTTAAAGACTCTATAAAATGTTTTTTAATTTGTTTATAATTTTCAGGGGTCGGTGCAACGACCCCTGTAATTCCATAATGAATAAATTTCAAAATATCATTTGTAATTAAAAAATCTTTTTGTTCAAACAAAGGATACCAAATATCTTTGAACCACGATCCTAAATTTATTTGATAATTATTAATTTTTATAAAATCAAATATATTTAATTGTTTAGAATACAAATTAATATATTTAATAAATTTAATTATTTCTTCATCGTCAAAATTATCAATTAAATCATTTAAAGAATAATAAATATCTTCATCAGTTTCAAAATATTCTTGATAATCATAATTCAAAGAATCACAAATATCTTTCATAGAATATTTATTATCTTGAATTTTGATTTCGTGATTATTGAAAAATATACTAGCCATAGTTATTAAATTATTTTAATAATTTTTCAATATGTTATAAAAAGTTTATTATTTTTGTAATCAATTGGAGTTTTAGAATCTTTCCATTTTAAGATATTTTTAACATAATTCCATAATTGAACTTTATTTTTATTTTCTAAATTTAATCTTGATAATAATTCTTTTCTTGATAAATTAAGATTATTTTTATCAATACAATTATCTAATAATTTTATGATTTCCTGTTTAAGTTCATTTAAGATAATATTTTCATTATTTATTATCAAAGGTTCTGGGATAATTGGTTTAAGTTCATACATTGAAGTTAATTTATTTTTGATTAAATTATTTATATAATCATAAGGTTCATTGATATTCTTGATAACTAATTGAATTAATTCTTTTAAATATTTATAATGTAAAATGAAAATTTCTTTATCGTTTTTATCTCTGAAATCATCTAGTATATCATGAATGATATTTTCAACTTTATTAACATTATAAACTTTTTCATAATAACAATAATAGAATAAATCTTGCGAAGTATGAGAAGAATTAAATGAAGATAATCTTGAAATTAAATTATCAGTTTTGCCAATCTTGAAATTATTAATTATAGCATATTGTTTGCATGTTGCGATATAAATATATCCATTTTTATTTTTAGATTTAACATTATCGATAAAGTTTTTAATAACAAGATTCGTAGATTTTAATTGTTGATTTTCCTGATCTTTGATTTTTAATTGATTTTGAAAAGATAAAGATAATTGTTTTTCTTGAATAATTTTAAATTCAGAAATATATTTAGAATAATCATAAAAGATTTCTTCGAGTGAAATACAACATTCTCTAATTTCTTGAGCTGCTTTTGTATTTAATCTCATGATTAAAGATTTAAAATTACGTACAGTTAATACAATCCAAGTTTTTTGAACAAGATTATTAGGAGATAGATTTTTAATTTCATTTTGAATATATGGATATTTTAAAGATAAAGGATTATTATATTTTAATTCTTGATAATTTATTTTATAATTGTTTAATATTTTAATCAAATTTCTTTTTATTTGATTAAAATTTTCAGATGTTTCACTTATTAATTTTTGTTCTTGAATTCCATAATGAATAAATTTCAAAATATCATTAGTAATTAATACATCTTTTTGTTCAAACAAAGGATACCAAATATCTTTGAACCAAGTACCTATATTTGATGTATAATTTTTAATTTTCATAAAATCAAATATATTCAATTCTTTACTGAATAATAGAATATATTTAATAAATTTAATTATTTCTTCATCGTCAAAATTATCAATTAAATCATTTAAAGAATAATAAATATCTTCATCGGTTTCAAAATATTCTTGATAATCATAATTCAAAGAATCACAAATATCTTTCATAGAATATTTATTATCTTGAATTTTGATTTCGTGATTATTGAAAAATATACTAGCCATAGTTATTAAATTATTTTAATAATTTTTCAATATGTTATAAAAAGTTTATTATTTTTGTAATCAATTGGAGTTTTAGAATCTTTCCATTTTAAGATATTTTTAACATAATTCCATAATTGAACTTTATTTTTATTTTCTAAATTTAATCTTGATAATAATTCTTTTCTTGATAAATTAAGATTATTTTTATCAATACAATTATCTAATAATTTTATGATTTCCTGTTTAAGTTCATTTAAGATAATATTTTCATTATTTATTAACTTATTATCTTGATTTCTATTTTTGATTTTGATATAAAATAAAAGAATCCATTTTTGTTTATTATAGTATAATTTCAAATTTTAAGAATATTAATTATTAAATTTTGATTTTATTGTTTATATAAAAAAAACACCCGGTGAAAATCTCCGGATGATTTGAAATCCTATCAATCATAATATTTTAATCTAATTTTACCATTCTTAAATAAATATTACGATAAATATTTTATCTCTTAATATATTTTTATTTATAATTGTTTATATCAATTTACTATCATGAATATAATATAATTATCAATCTACAATCTATTTTTAAAATTTATTTCATCATCATTTAAAAATCTATCAAAAGAATTTTTTTATAAATCGAATAAAATTATCTATTATTGATATTATCCGTTCTTCGAAGAATAATTTAAAAATAGTATCTATTTTAATTTGATTTTAATCTAATTTTTATTAATTTTAATCTAATTATATAAATAATCAATTATAAGCAATTTAATTATAAACATCTAATTCATATATTTTGATATCATTTTTATATAATTAAAAAAAAATTATAATTAAGTAAAATTGATAATTATAATAACTCAAACTTGATAAATAAAAAAAAATAAATTATATCAAAAATATTTAAAATTAAAT
This sequence comes from Acanthococcus lagerstroemiae, assembly GCA_031841125.1. Classification (NCBI taxonomy): domain Eukaryota; kingdom Metazoa; phylum Arthropoda; class Insecta; order Hemiptera; family Eriococcidae; genus Acanthococcus; species Acanthococcus lagerstroemiae. Next base: position 80,271 of record JAJSSI010000018.1, on the reverse strand, counting down.
CAAATAAATTAAAGCATCAATATAAAAATAATACTTTCATTAAAAAAACATAAAACACACACGAAACACTTATGAAAATTAATAAAAAACTCAAAACAATTTTAATATTATATTTATATTTTTTTTCAAATAAAAATTAATTAAATTTCAAATCTATCATTTGATAATTCTTGTATTAAAGAAAAGAATTTTTTTTCTGTAAAATCTTTTAATAAAATTATATCATTTCTACAATATAATATTTTTTTACTATTATCTAATAGATTATCTCTCATTTCTTTTCTTTCTTCAATAATAGATTTTTTATATTTTTCAGAATTTTTCAAATTAATCATTTGACTAGTATAATTTTCTCTGTTAATATCAATACATTTATTTTTAATTCTCAAACATAAATCAATTGGATTTGGATATTTAAAGTAAATATCTGTTTTATTATATTCTTTGGATAATTTATTAATTTCAATATCAATATAATCTTTTTGCCCTCTAATAAATTTATATTTATTTTCTTTGTTATTTTTTAAAACCGCAAAATAATGATGCAATTTACTTTTATTTGGATCAATATTTCTATCTGGGAGAATAGAAGTTAATTTATTTTGTATTTGATCATTTGAAATATGAAGATTATCAATTTGATTTAATAATTCATTTGATTGTTCTTTTTGTTCATATGAATTATCTAAAAGTTCTTGATTTTGTTCTTTTAATATGTTATGTTAATTTCATTTTTAAGAAAATTACGATCTTTTTCTAATAAATCAAATAATTTATTAATATTATTATTTTGATTTTCAATAATAGATATATAATTTTCAGTATTATGTTTAATTAAATTTCCAATCAAATCTTTATGAATAAATATATTTAATTCTTTAGCTATTGGTTTTTTTGAATTAGAAATTAATTGAGTCACACCAGGAATATTTAAATAAATTTTACGTTTTTCATTATAATTTAATGGAGGGGTCTTTGGATCCCCCATCAAATTACCTAAAGAATTTTTAAATTCAGGTTCAATTTTACTTAATAATTCTTTTCTTACGTCTTTACGATTTGAATACTCTAAACATTCTATTACATTATCACTGAGAATCCATAATTCATTATTTATTGTATATGATTTAATTTCTTTTCCTTTAAAATTAAATGCTTTTTGTATTATATCTTGTAATTTTTTTTTCAAATTAATAATATCTATTTGAAAATTGTTTTTATTTTTAAATATATTTTCCACATCCATACTGAATATTTAATATTTTAATTATTTTTTCAATTTAATTAATTTTTTATTTTTATAAATTGTATAACAGTGAAATAATTTATTTTATATTTGAAATTTGAAGATTGTCAATTTGATTTGATAAATTATCAATATTATTATTTTGTTTTATCAATTTAGATATAATTTCATGAATGAAAATATTTAATTCTTTAGCTATTGGTTTTTTTGAATTAGCAATTAATTGAGATATTCCTGATAAATTCAAATAAATTTTACGTTTATCATTATATGTTAAAGAAGAATTATTTTTTATCAAATTTTCTAAATTCTTTTTAAATTTTGATTCAATTTTATTCAATAAATTAGATCTTGAATTTTTAGTATTTGAATAATCTAAATATTTTATTATATCATTACTAAGAATCCATAATTCATTATCAATATCTAAAAAAGTAATTTTTTTTTCAATTAGATTATTTAATTTTTTTTCAAAAATATCTTTAAATAAATTTATAATGAAATTTTTTTTATCTATACTGATATCATCATCATCATCATCATTATCAGAATTATCAGAATTATTTTTTAAATAATCTTTATATTTATGATTAATTAATTCAATAAAATTATCAATATCATCTATTTTAAAAAATTCATTTATAACTCTTAAAGATCCTAATTCTGTATCATTATGAATAATTTTTTCTAAATCTACAAACATATCAGTATTAAATAAATGAATCAGTCTAAATTGTTCTTCATCGTTAATTTTATATTGATTTATATTTTTTAATCTTTTTATCAGATTAGATGTATAACCAATTTTATAAACATTATTTTTTAAATTTATTTTATTTGATACAATATAAACTCCTTTTTGTTTCATGATATTTTTAATTTTGATATTATAATTTTTTTGAAATCAGATTGAAAGAAGAATATTTGATGGGTTTTAAAATAATGTAAATGATTATTTATTAGATAACTTAGATAAATAACTATTTATTAGATAACTAGATAAATATTATATTTATAGAAATTTTAATTAGATTTTAAATAAATTTTAAAAATTAAAAATTAATCAAGTCAATCTTTAAAATATAAATAAATTTTTACATTCTTCATTATAAATCAATAGTACATTTTGAAAATGTACTATTGATTTTTTTAATATTTTTTAATATTATTTCATTATTAATAAAAAAACAATACCAATATTTATCTTTATCTCCCAAAAAAAAAAATTATTATGAATCTGATCAAAGCAAGATTAAATTTTATTTTTTTTAATCTTCTTCGAAGAAAATATAATTAATGGATTTCATCACAAATCAGATTAATTTTAAAATAAAAAAACAAATATATCAAACATCAAAAATATATCTTATTTTTTTGAATCAATATTTTTATCTAAAACCAAAAGAATAGAATTTACTTTATCTTGTATTGTATCATATAAAACATGAAGAGTATCAATTCGATTTAATAATTCATTGAAATGTTTTTTATGTTCATATAAATTATCTAAAAGTTCTTGATTTTGTTTTTTTAATGTATTATTATATTCTAGTGATAATTTTACATCATTAGATACAATTTCTAATAAATCAAATAAATTATCAATATTATTATTTTGATTTTCCATAACTGATATAAATTTATCAGAAATATCTTTAATTATTTTTCTAATAAAATCTTTATTTTCTGAAATTTTATTTTCAGATACAACATTTAAAATATCAAATACATGATTTAAAATATCTTTATATTTAATATTAATTGATTCGATAAAATTATCAATATCATCTATTTTAAAAAATTGATTTTTAACCCTTAAAGATTTGAAATCTAAATCATTATAAATACTTTTTTCTAAATTTACATAATCATCGGTATCAAATAAATAAATTAAAAAAAATCGATCTTCATCATTAATATTACATTCATTTATTTGTTTTAATTTATTTTTTAAATTATTTGTATGACCAATTGCATAAACATTATTTTTTAAATTTATTTTATTTGTTATGATAAAAACTCCTTTTTGTTTCATGATATTTTAAGAGAAATTATAATTATGTTTAAATTTAAAATTTATTTTAATTATTTTTCTAGATTTTCAAAACACGTGTGTTTGATGATTTAAAGAAATTATATAATTATTTTTCATTTTTTTATTTTTCTTCGAAGATTATCATGATTCAAGTTTGAATAGAATTTTATTTTTTTTTAATTTTTTAAAATATTCTTCGAAGACAATCATGATTGTTAGTTTGAATAGAATTTTATTTTTTTTTAATTTTTTAAAATATTCTTCGAAGACAATCATGATTGTTAGTTTGAATAGAATTTTATTTTTTTTTAATTTTTTAAAATATTCTTCGAAGACAATCATGATTGTTAGTTTGAATAGAATTTTATTTTTTTTTAATTTTTTAAAATATTCTTCGAAGACAATCATGATTGTTAGTTTGAATAGAATTTTATTTTTTTTTATTTTTTAAAATATTCTTCGAAGACAATCATGATTGTTAGTTTGAATAGAATTTTATTTTTTTTTATTTTTTTAAAATATTCTTCGAAGACAATCATGATTCAAGTTTGAATAGAATTTTATTTTTTTTATTTTTCTTCGAAGATTATCTAAAGATGTGTTTGAATAGAATTTATTTTTTTTTTAATTTTTTAAAATATTGAAAATATATTAAACAATAAATAAACGATAATATTATTACAAATAATGGATTTAATAACAGATATAGAAAATATTTATTCAAATAATAATGATCCTTTAAATCATCTTTCATCACTCTTGGATAACAATTTATCATTCGATAATGTACCAATTGCCGTTTTTGGAATAACCGATGAACCATTTTTTAGAGCCAAAGATATTTTATTAATATTAGGATATCCTCAAGATAATAATTTTCTTGAATCATTTATTAAAGATAATATATCTGATAAAAATAAATTATTATTACCCGAAATTGAATATAAATCGGAAGAACGTCATCAAAACACATCTTCTGAATGTAAAAAATCATATCGATTATATAAAGAAATATATATCAATGAACCAGAATTGTATAAATTGATATTAAAATCAAATAAAAATAATGCAGAACAATTTTTAGAATATATTTATAATAGTCTTACAAAAAATAGAATAAAAATATCAAATAAACGTATTTCTGATATAAGAATATTAATTGAAGAAAATAAAAAAAAATCAAATCTCAATATAAATGCTATCAATGAAGAAATATCTAAAAAATAGACAAAATATTAAATGGGTTAAAAGAAAATATCAAAATTAAAGATGAAACATTGAATAATGATATTTCATATAATAAAATATTATTTTTATTTTTTCAAATATAATCATAAAAATGAATTAGATTAGATTTTTATTTTTTTATTTTTCTTCGAAAGACAATCATGATTCAAGTTTGAATAGATTTTTATTTTTTCTTCGAAGATAATCATGATTCAAGTTTGAATAGAATTTTATTATTTTTTATTTTTTCTTCGAAGATAATCATGATTCAAGTTTGAATAGAATTTTATTATTTTTTATTTTTTCTTCGAAGATAATCATGATTCAAGTTTGAATAGAATTTTATTATTTTTTATTTTTTCTTCGAAGATAATCATGATTCAAGTTTGAATAGAATTTTATTATTTTTTATTTTTTCTTCGAAAGACAATCATGATTCAAGTTTGAATAGAATTTTATTATTTTTTATTTTTTCTTCGAAAGACAATCATGATTCAAGTTTGAATAGATTTTTATTTTTTCTTCGAAAGACAATCATAAAGATAAGTTTGAATAGAATTTTATTATTTTTTATTTTTCTTCGAAAGACAATCATGATTCAAGTTTGAATAGAATTTTTATTATTTTAAAATCTTTTCGTGAAAATATATTTTTCTAATAATAATTTTTTTTATTAAATGGATATATCAAATATTATTTCGAACGATGAAAATATTACTTTAGAAATAAACGATACTTTAAATAAATTTAATAATATCGAAGATCAAACAATTAAAGATGAAATCGTTAAAAATTCTCTAGAAACAAATATTAAATACAAATACGCTGTAAAGATAATAGTAAAAGCAATACAAGATAAATGTAAAATTCTTGAAGAACAAATTATGAAAATGTCTAAAGAATTAAATAAAAATGAAAATTCAAATTCAAATGAAGATTCAAATTCAAATAATCCAGATAAAATTGATGATGAATTGATTAACCAAGAAAAATCTTCAATCGATCAAAATGATGAAATAATTGATGATTTTAAAAAAAGCCTTGAAGAAAAATAATTATTTTATTCTATTTTCATTATTAATTGAAATTTAAAAAAATATAAGAAATATATTATAATCTTGTTTTACTGAATTTGTATATGAATTAAAATATTTTATCTATTATTGAAGAAATGATTTGATATTTTAGGTTATATCTAGTTTTAGATAATTTTTTTATGGTATTTCTTGCTTTGATCAAATAATACAATCTTCGAAGAAAAATAAAAAAAATAAAATTTTAATCAAATCTATCTTTATGATTATCTTCGAAGAAAAAATAAAAAAAATAAAATTTTAATCAAATCTATCTTTATGATTATCTTCGAAGAAAAAATAAAAAAAAATAAAAAATTAATCAAATCTATCTTTATGATAATCTTCGAAGAAAAAATAAAAAAAATAAAATTCTATTCAAATCTATCTTTATGATTATCTTCGAAGAAAAATAAAAAAAATAAAAAATTAATCAAATCTATCTTTATGATAATCTTCGAAGAAAAAATAAAAAAAATAAAATTCTATTCAAATCTATCTTTATGATAATCTTCGAAGAAAAAATAAAAAAAATAAAATTTTAATCAAATCTATCTTTATGATTATCTTCGAAGAAAAAATAAAAAAAAATAAAATTCTATTCAAATCTATCTTTATGATTATCTTCGAAGAAAAATAAAAAAAATAAAAAATTAATCAAATCTATCTTTATGATTATCTTCGAAGAAAAAATAAAAAAAATAAAATTCTATTCAAATCTATCTTTATGATTATCTTCGAAGAAAAATAAAAAAAATAAAAAATTAATCAAATCTATCTTTATGATTATCTTCGAAGAAAAAATAAAAAAAAATAAAAAATTAATCAAATCTATCTTTATGATAATCTTCGAAGAAAAAATAAAAAAAATAAAATTTATTCAAATCTATCTTTATGATTATCTTCGAAGAAAAATAAAAAAAATAAAAAATTAATCAAATCTATCTTTATGATAATCTTCGAAGAAAAAATAAAAAAAATAAAATTCTATTCAAATCTATCTTTATGATAATCTTCGAAGAAAAAATAAAAAAAATAAAAAATTAATCAAATCTATCTTTATGATAATCTTCGAAGAAAAAATAAAAAAAATAAAATTTTAATCAAATCTATCTTTATGATAATCTTCGAAGAAAAAATAAAAAAAATAAAATTTTAATCAAATCTATCTTTATGATTATCTTCGAAGAAAAAATAAAAAAAATAAAATTCTATTCAAATCTATCTTTATGATAATCTTCGAATAAAAAATAAAAAAAAATAAAATTTTAATCAAATCTATCTTTATGATTATCTTCGAAGAAAAATAAAAAAAAATAAAATTTTAATCAAACTCATCTTTATGATTATCTTCGAAGAAAAAATAAAAAAAATAAAATTTTAATCAAATCTATCTTTAGATAATCTTAGAAGAAAAATAAATAATATTCCATTTTTATTTTACATTATTTTAGATCATTTATTTCATATTTCAAATAATTTTCTTCTAGTTTTAATTTTAAAAATTTTTCTTCTATTTTAATTAATTTTTCTTTAATTTTAGATAATTTTTCATTATCAGAATTTGATTTAATATTTTCTTTTTCCAATGAATCAAAGATTTTTTTACTTTCTTTAATTAACATTTCTATATCAGAAATATGTTTATTTGATATTTCTATTATTGTTTTTTTAAGCATAATATAAATATAATCTTGAAATTGTTTTGCATTTTTTTTATTTGAACTTGATATCAATTTATGGAATCCTGGTTCATTGATATAGATTTCTTCATCAAATTGATATGAATTTTTACATTCAGGAATAGATAAATTGGGCTCTTTTAACTTTAATTTAATATTTTTTAATGATATTTTATATTTATCAGGTATAATATCTCTAATAAATATTTTAAGAAAATTTTCATCTTGAGGATATCCTAATATTATTAAAATATCTTTAGCTCTATAATACGATTCACTGATTGTTCCAATTACATTAATTTCCAAATTATCAAATAAAAAAATCTTATTAAAAGATGTTGAAATATTATCAATTAATTGATTTTTATCAAAATAAATATTTTTTATTTCTTTTATCAAATTCATTATTTTATAATAAATATCGTTTTATTATAATTTAATATATTTTCAATAATTTTAAAAATTAAAAAAAAAAAATAAAATTAAAAATTATTATATTTTATTTATTTAATATCATTTTGTTGATAAAATCTAATTCAATATCATATTTATTAATTATTTCAAGAAGATTTTTATTAATTTTAAAAATTTTTTCATTATCATCAATTAATATTTTTATATCAGATTTTAATTTAGAATTAAACTTTTTATATTTGTATATTGATTCTTTTTTTTTATCATAAATCAAATCACAGATATAATTAAAAAATTCTTCTGTATTTTTATTTGATTTCGATATCAATCTATACAATCCTAATTCGTTGATATAGATTTCTTTTTCTAAATGTTGTGATATTTCATCATTGGTTAAAGTAAGATTTTCAATATTCAAAGTTGTTAATTTTAAATCTTTTAACGATTTTTTATATTTATTAGGTATCTTATCAATACATGATTCAATAGTTTTTTTATCTTGTGAATATCCTAATATTATTAAAATATCTTTAGCTTTAAAATATAATTCATCGATTGTTTCAAATACATAGAATTTTAAATTATTGAATGATAAAATATAATTAAATAAAACCATTATGAATCTCTAAATCAATGCTTTGATCAGTTTTTAAATGAGTATTATTTTTCAAGTGATCTATATGCTCATGTTATTATATTATTAATATTTTTTTTTCAATAATTATAAAAATGTAAAAAATAATTTTATCTTGTCAATTTATTATCTTTCGAAGAAAAATAAAAAAAAATAAAATTCTATTCAAACTTGAATTATGATTATCTTCGAAGAAAAAATAAAAAAAAAGATAAAATTCTATTCAAACTTGAATCATGATTGTCTTTCGAAGAATATTTTAAAAAAGATAAAATTCTATTCAAATTTGAATCATGATTGTCTTTCGAAGAATATTTTAAAAAAGATAAAATTCTATTCAAACTTGAATCATGATTGTCTTTCGAAGAATATTTTAAAAAAGATAAAATTTTAATCAAACTTGAATCATGATTGTCTTTCGAAGAATATTTTAAAAAAGATAAAAATTTAATCAAACTCATCTTTATGATTATCTTCGAAGAAAAAATAAAAAAAAATAAAATTCTATTCAAACTTGAATCATGATTGTCTTTCGAAGAATATTTTAAAAAAAATAAAATTTTAATCAAACTCATCTTTATGATTATCTTCGAAGAAAAAATAAAAAAAAATAAAATTCTATTCAAACTTGAATCATGATTGTCTTTCGAAGAATATTTAAAAAAATAAAATAATAATTAAAATTTGATAAGATTTTTTAAATACAGATCTTAAATAAAAAATAACTATTTTAAAATCTAATATAAAATTTTTTATCATTATAATTTAAAACGGTCTTACTATTCTTCCAATTAAGAATATCTTTAATATATCCCCAGGCATCATTTTTATTCATATTAATATTTAAATCATTTAATAATTCTTTCTTGTTTAATTTTTTATTATTATCAATATTTTCTAAGATTTTAAATAATTGTTCTTTAACCAATGCTCTATTTTCTTCTTCTATATTGATTGTTTCACTTTGATCTCCGAAGGTATATGAAATTGAAGTAATATCTAAAGCTTTCATTATAATAGGATCTTTAGATAAACTATTTTCTAATTTAGTTTTAATAAAATCATATAAATATTCTAAACTTTTATCATAATTTTCAATAATAAAATTAACAATATCAATAAGATCATCAATATTAATTCCACAATAAAGTTCATTATTTTTTTTGTATTGAAATGATCTAAGCAAAGTTTTTATATGATGATCTAGATCTTTTGAATTATAACATTTTTTAACATAAACATAATAATAATCATCAGGATGACCTGTTTGATAATTACTGATTCTTTTATGTAATCTTTCGGTTGATCCAATTTTATATATTTTATCTTTTTGGTAATTATCGTTAGAAGATATATAAATCCATTCTAGTTTATTAGATTTTATTGTGATATTATTCATGAATTGATTAATTCTTTTTGCTTTTTTATTTGCTTTGATTAATTCTTGATCTCTAATTGATATTTTTTGATCTCTGATTAATATTTCTTGATCTTTGATTGTTAATTTATTTTGAAGAGATAAAGATAATTGTTTTTCTTTTTGAATGTTAAATTCTTTAAGATATTCAAAGAAATAAAATAAAAATTTCTCTAATTCAATATAATATAATCTAACTTCTTTAGATTTGATCATAGCAACTTGTTTAAAATTATCTATTGTAAGTAAAATATATTTTTTTAAATGAATTGTTCTTTTATCTGAATTTTTGATATCATTTAAAATATAATCATAATTATTACATCTTGGATCGTTTGAATCTATTTGTTCAAAATTTATTTTATTATACCTTAAAAACTTAATAAATTGATATTTTTGTTCATTTAAAACTTCGAGTGATAACTCTCTAGTATTTTTTTCATTAAAATTATTAATAAAATCAAGTAAACCAGGAGTGATTAGTATTTCTTTTTTATTATATATTTGCAACCAAAGTTCTTTGAATATTTCATCATTGTATATTGTATAATTTTTGATCTTCATAAAATCAAATATATTCAATTCTTTGCTATATAATTCAAGATGATTGATTAAATCAATATCCTCTTGTTCTTCCATGAAATCATTTTTTATCTCAGAAAGAGAATAATAAATAATATCTTTACTTTTAAAATAATCTTCATAGTTTTCATAATTTAATATTTTGAATATATCTTTCATATTGTACTTATTATCTTTGATTTCTATTTTTTGATTTTGATATGCGATAATAGAATCCATTTTTGTTTATTATATTATTATATTATAATTTCAAATTTTAAGAATTGAATTAATTATTATTTTAGTTAAAATATTTAATATAAGAAGTTGAGCAAATCTTAATAATCATTAAATTTTGATTTTATTTTATTGTTTATAGATATAAAAAAACATCCGGAGAAAATCTCCGGATGATTTGAAATCTTAATAATCATTAAATTTTGATTTTATTTTATTGTTTATAGATATAAAAAAACATCCGGAGAAAATCTCCGGATGATTTGAAATCTTAATAATCATTAAATTTTGATTTTATTTTATTGTTTATAGATATAAAAAAACATCCGGAGAAAATCTCCGGATGATTTGAAATCTTAATAATCATTAAATTTTGATTTTATTTTATTGTTTATAGATATAAAAAACACCCGGAGAAAATCTCCGGATGATTTGAAATCTTAATAATCATTAAATTTTGATTTTATTTTATTGTTTATAGATATAAAAAAACATCCGGAGAAAATCTCCGGATGATTTGAAATCTTAATAATCATTAAATTTTGATTTTATTTTATTGTTTATAGATATAAAAAAACATCCGGAGAAAATCTCCGGATGATTTGAAATCTTAATAATCATTAAATTTTGATTTTATTTTATTGTTTATAGATATAAAAAAACACCCGGAGAAAATCTCCGGATGATTTGAAATCTTAATAATCATTAAATTTTGATTTTATTTTATTGTTTATAGATATAAAAAAACACCCGGAGAAAATCTCCGGATGATTTGAAATCTTAATAATCATTAAATTTTGATTTTATTTTATTGTTTATAGATATAAAAAAACATCCGGAGAAAATCTCCGGATGATTTGAAATCTTAATAATCATTAAATTTTGATTTTATTTTATTGTTTATAGATATAAAAAAACACCCGGAGAAAATCTCCGGATGATTTGAAATCTTATTAATCATTAAATTTTGATTTTATTTTATTGTTTATAGATATAAAAAAACACCCGGAGAAAATCTCCGGATGATTTGAAATCTTAATAATCATTAAATTTTGATTTTATTTTATTGTTTATAGATATAAAAAAACATCCGGAGAAAATCTCCGGATGATTTGAAATCTTAATAATCATTAAATTTTGATTTTATTTTATTGTTTATAGATATAATTCACATACCCCCGAACGGGGGATATGTGAAAACATCTTAATAATCATTATATTTTGATTTTATTTTAATGTTTATAAATAAAAATATTATACTTATAAATTTTCTACAAATATCTTCTAATCAAAAATATTAACATATAATCAAATCAAAATATTATTATATTATTTTTATTCAACATATTACGTGGATTTGATTTTTTATTTTTTTCTTTAATGATATTCATAAATTTATGATCTTGGATCTTTATAATTTATTTGTTCAAAATCTATTTAATTATCATTCAAAACCTCTGTATTTTTTTGATAAAATCGTGTTTATTAAAAGTAATCATGTTTTTATTATTAGAAATATTAATAAAATTATTCAAAATGAGTCAAACTATATCTTTATGATTATCTTTCGAAGAAAAATAAAAATTTAATCAAACTTATCTTTATGATTATATTTCAAAGCAGATTTTAAAAAATAAATATTTTAAAACTTAATATAAAATTTCTTATCATTATAATTTAAAATACTTTTACTATTTTTCCAATCAAGAATATCTTTAATATATTTCCAAAGATCGTTTTTATTCATATTAATATTCAAATCATTTAATAATTCTTTCTTGTTTAATTTTTTATTATTATCAATATTTTCTAAGATTTTAAATAATTGATCTTTAACTAATTCTCTATTTTCTTCTTCTATATTGATTGTTTCACTTTGATCTCCGAAGGTATATGAAATAGAAGTAATATCCAAAGCTTTCATAATAATAGGATCTTTAGATAAACTATTTTCTAATTTATTCTTAATAAAATCATATAAATATTCTAAACTTTTATCATAATTTTCAATAATAAAATTAACTATATCAATAAGATCATCAATATTAATTCCACAATAAAGTTCATTATTCTTTTTGTATTGAAATGATCTAAGCAAAGTTTTTATATGATGATCTAGATCTTTTGAATTATAACATTTTTTAACATAAACATAATAATAATCATCAGGATGACCTGTTTGATAATTACTGATTCTTTTATGTAATCTTTCGGTTGATCCAATTTTATATATTTTATCTTTTTGGTAATTATCATTCGAAGATATATAAATCCATTCTAGTTTATTAGATTTTATTGTGATGTTATTCATGAATTGATTAATTCTTTTTGCTTTTTTATTAGCTTTGATTAATTCTTGATCTTTAATTGTTAATTCTTGATCTTTGATTTTTAATTGATTTTGAAAAGATAAAGATAATTGTTTTTCTTTTAATAAATTTATTTTTTCTTGATTGATTTTAAATTCAGAAATATATTTAGAATAATCATAAAAGATTTCTTCGAGTGAAATATAATATTCTCTGATTTCTTGAGCTACTTTTGTATTTAATCTCATAATCAAAGATTTAAAATTTCTAACAGTTAATAAAATCCAAGTTTTCTGAACAAGATTATTAGGAGATAAATTTTTAATTTCATCTTGAATATATTGATATTCTAAAGATAAAGGATTATTATGTTTTAATTTTTTAAAATCTATTTTATAATTGATTAAAGATTCTATTAAATTATGTTTAATATTTTTATTTTTTTCAGGGTGTGGCGCCACACACCCTGTAATTCCATAATGAATAAATTTCAAAATATCATTTGTAATTAATACATCTTTTTGTTCAAATAAAGGATACCAAATATCTTCGAACCAAGTACCTAGATTTATTTTATAATTTTTAATTTTCATGAAATCAAATATATTTAATTCTTTGCTATATAATTCAAGATGATTGATTAAATCAATATCCTCTTGTTCTTCCATGAAATTATTTTTTATCTCTGGAAGAGAATAATAAATAATATCTTTACTTTTAAAATAATCTTCATAGTTTTCATAATTTAATATTTTGAATATATCTTTCATATTGTACTTATTATCTTTGATTTCTATTTTTTGATTTTGATATACGATAAAAGAATCCATTTTTATTTTTATTATATATTTATTATAATTTCAAATTTTAAAAATATTAATCATTGAATTTTGATTTTATTGTTTATAGATAAAAATATTACACTCATAAATTTTCTACAAATATCTTCTAATCAAAAATATCAACATATAATCAAATTAAAATATTATTATATTATTTTTATTCAACATAATATACGTGGATTTGATTTCTTAATATCTTCTTTAAGATTTATAAAATTATGATCTTGATTCTTTATAATTTATTTGTTCAAAATCTATTTAAATATTATTTATAATCTCTGTTATTTTTTTGATAAAATCATGATTACTAAAAGTAGTAACATTTTTATTATTAGAAATATTGATAAAAATTTATTCAAAAGGAGCCACAAACTATATATTTTATCATTTTTGAAAAAATAATATATAATTTAAAAACAATATTATAGTATCTATTTTAATTTAATTTTAATACTTAATTTTAATATACCTAATTATAAATTTTAAATTATAAGTAATTTTTATCATATATCTAATTTTATCGATTTTATAAAAATTAAAAAAATTATAATTAAGTAAAAATGATCATTACTCTGCTCGAACATTGCCAAATAAATATTTTAAGATAAAATTAATGAAATAATTACTATTAAATTATAATAATTGGAGAGCGATAGACTTTAAGAATAATAAAAATAATTAATTTTAAGATTTGCTTTTGGATCTAGAAAAATAAAAATGAAAAATTAATAAAAAAATTAAATCTAATCATATTAAGATTATTTAGAATTTATTTTTCTTCTTTAAAGAATATTTTATAAATTAATTTATCATTTTCAATATACAATATATTTTATCAATTTAATCATTAAATATGGCAAATAATACAATCATAATAAATATGATAAATAAATATAAAGAAAAAAAAATTAAATTAGATGAAATAAATAATTGCGATGATGATTTGTTAGAAAATTTATCAATGAATAATGGTCTTGAAAATCAAATCAATCTAATATATAATGTTATTAAAGGGCACGATGAAAAAGAAAAAGAAGTTCTAATCAAAGATCTTATATCGCAAATTACAATTAAAGATATGAAATATGCAATGGTAATAGAATTTTTAAAAAATGGTATCATAGATATAACTAAATAATTTATAATTATTTATAATATTTTTAAAACAATTATTAAAATATAAGGTTATCTATTATTTTATTTTAACTATAATAATAATTAAATTATTTTATCAATAGAATTTTTAACCTTAATTATATCAAATACAAATATCTTATTTTAATCTTTTTTTAAATTAATCATAAATACAAATATCTTATTTTAATCTTTTTTTTTTAAATTAATCATAAATATCTATATAATTATTTAAAATTCTTTAAATATTTGTTTTTTATTAGATTTTTAATTAAAATCTAAAATCATATAAATGTTTATAAATTTATTTTTGAAAATTAAAATTATATTTTGATATAAGAATGAAGGATTTTAAAAAATAAATAAAATATAAAAAATTTATTCAAACTCATCTTTATGATTATCTTCGAAGAAAAAATAAAAATAATAAAAATCCATTCAAACTTATCTTCATGATTATCTTCGAAGAAAAGATAAAAATCCATTCAAACTTATCTTCATGATTATCTTCGAAGAAAAGATAAAAATCCATTCAAACTCATCTTCATGATTATCTTCGAAGAATATTCTAAAATAATTTTATTCAATAAAATAATCATTTGTTAAAATAGAATTAAAATTATTAGTGATGATAAATCAATAGACAGGATTTTTTTTTTTTTTTTCTTATTAAATGAATATAATCAGAAATGATTGTGTGAAAGTACTTGATCAATTTTCTCATTCCACTGAATCCGAATTATTAATTTTATTTGGAACAAGAAGAATAGGAAAAACATATACAATAAAAGAATATTTTAAAAAAAATAATCAAATTATTTGCATAACCGGTATTTATAATCTTAATACTTTAAAACAAATATCTAATTTTAGAAATATTTTAAATGAAAAATTTCCTGAAAATAATTTTTTAAATTGTAAATCATGGCAAGATATATTTTTTAATTTAAAAAATGTTAAAAAAGATTTTATATTATTCTTAGATGAAATTAATTGGATTCAAAGAAAAAAATCTTCATTTCTTTCTTATCTTGGGCATTATTGGAACACATGTCATTTAGATCAAAAAATCAAATTAATAATATGCGGATCTGATTCTCATTTTATTATTAATAATTTTATAATAACACAAAATCAGTTTAATTTTAGAGCATCATACATTATTCATATGAAACCTTTTACATTAAACGAAACATATAAATATTTTAATTTATTAAATTATCATTACAATATTGAACAAGTTTGTTTTATATATATGATTGTAGGTGGAATTCCTTTTTATTTAAAGAAATTTATTAAATCGAATTCTATTAATGAAAATATAGAAAATATTATTTTTTCTAAAAATGGAATTTTATCTCAAGAATTTTATTATCTCATATCGAGTATATTTGAAAATCCTAATAGATACATTGATATATTAAATTCTATTGTTTTTTCAAAGAAAAATTATTTATCTTTTACAGAAATAAAAGATAAATTAAAAACAAAATCTAATCAAGTATTAGAACAAATTAAATATTTATTAAATTGTGAAATTTTATCTATCACTAAACCATATTTTAATAAAGAAAAAAAAAATTGTTACAGAATAAATCATGAGTTTATTAATTTTTATATTTATTGGAAAGATAAAAAATCATGGTATGATATAATTGATACTCCAAATTTTTATTCATGGAGAGGTTTAAGCTTTGAAAATATAATTTATAAAAATATTAAATCCTTAGAAAAAAAATTAAATATTAGAATATTAAATATTTTTTATCCTTTTATCTTAGAATCAAAAGATTATAAAATACAAATTGATCTTTTATTAGAAACTAAAAGAGAAAATTACATAATAGAATGTAAATTTAATGATAATTGTTTTTACATAGATAAAGAATATAATTCTAAATTAGTAAGAAAAATTAGTTTATTAGAAAAAACTTTGAGAAAAGAAATTATTGTTATTTTTATTTCAAATAAAAAAATAAAAGAAAATAATTATTCTTCTTTTTATAAAAATATTTTAATAGATGATTTGCTTGATAAAAATAATTAATTGAATTATTTTTTAAAAATTATTTTATGATTGATTGAGAAACTTCAGATAATATTTTTTTTATAATCTTTTTTAATCAAAACTTTCTGAAAATAAAAAAAATGATAATCTGTGATTTTTATATTGGATCCTTTATTTGAATGAAAGGTAACTTGATTACCAGTGATATTTTGAATTTCATCCATTATGGAACAGGGCCTATGGCCATAGGCCCTGAAAAAAATAAAAAAAATAAAAGTAATCTATTGATCATTTTACAAAACAATAATATTAAATACATAGAAATCAAATATAACAATCCATTAATTTTAAACATATATTCAATGAGATTAAAAATATATCTCCTAATAATCTTGTTCAGAAAACTTGAATTTTATATTTTATTAACTGTAATTTTAAATCTTTAATCATGAGACTGTATGTAAAAACGGCTCAAGAAATTATAAAATATTTGTTTTCAAAAATAAAGAAAAATAAAAAAATAATAAAATTCTATTCAAGCATATCTTTATGATTGAAAAATAAAAAATTTAAAAATTCTTTTTATGATTAATCCTGTTGAAATAATTTCAGATTATTACAATTAATAAATTAATTATCTTTATTTTTTAAAATCTAATATAAAAGTTTTTATTATTATAATTTAAAACGGTCTTACTGTTTTTCCAATCAAGAATATCTTTAATATATTTCCAAAGATCGTTTTTATTCATATTAATATTTAAATCATTTAATAATTCTTTTTTTTCTATTTTTTTATTATTATCAATATTTTCTAAGATTTTAAATAATTGTTCTTTAACCAATGCTCTATTTTCTTCTTCTATATTAATTGTTTCAACTTGATCATTTATAACATATGAAATTGAAGTAATATCTAAAGCTTTCATTATAATAGGATCTTTAGATAAACTATTTTCTAATTTAGTTTTAATAAAATCATATAAATATTCTAAACTTTTATCATAATTATCAATAATAAAATTAACAATATCAATAAGATCATCAATATTGATTCCACAATAAAGTTCATTATTCTTTTTGTATTGAAATGATCTAAGCAAAGTTTTTATATGATGATCTAGATCTTTTGAATTATAACATTTTTTAACATAAATATAATAATAATCATCAGGATGACCGGTTTGATAATTACTAATTCTTTTATGTAATCTTTCGGTTGATCCAATTTTATATATTTTATCTTTTTGGTAATTATCATTCGAAGATATATAAATCCATTCTAGTTTATTAGATTTTATTGTGATGTTATTCATGAATTGATTAATTCTTTTTGCTTTTTTATTAGCTTTGATTAATTCTTGATCTCTAATTGATATTTTTTGATCTCTGATTAATAATTCTTGATCTTTGATTGTTAATTTATTTTGTAAAGAGAAAGATAATTGAATTCCTTTTTGAATATTAAATTTTGAAATATAATCAAAATATAAAGATAAAATTTTTTCTATTTCAATATAATATAATCTAACATGTTTAGATTTAATCATTGCAACTTGTTTAAAATTATCTATTGTAAGCAAAATATATTTCTTTGAATGAATTGTTCTTTTATCTGAATTTTTGATATCATTTAAAATATAATTATAGTTATTGCATCTTAAATCTTTATATTCGATTTGTTCAAAATCTATTTCATTTTCATTTAAAAACTTAATAAATAGCTTTTTTTCATATTTAAAAACGTGGTCACTAAAAGTGACCGCGTTTTTTTCATTATAAATATTAATAAAATTAAGTAAATTAGGAGTGATTAGTATTTCTTTTTTGTTATATAATTGTAACCAAAGTTCTTTGAATATTTCATTATTATATATTGTATAATTTTTAATTTTCATAAAATCAAATATATTTAATTCTTTGCTATACAATTCAAGATAATTGATTAATTCTATATCTTCTTGTTCTTCCATGAAATCATTTTTTATCTCAGAAAGAGAATAGTAAATAATATCTTTAGTTTTAAAATAATCTTCATAGTTTTCATAATTTAATATTTTAAAGATATCTTTCATATTGTACTTATTATCTTTGATTTCTATTTTTTGATTTTGATACAAAATAAAAGAATCCATTTTTGTTTTATTATATATTTATTATAATTTCAAATTTTAAGAATATTAATCATTGAATTTTGATTTTATTGTTTATAGATAAAAATACCATGCTCATAAATTTTCTACAAATATCTTCTAATCAAAAATATCAACATATAATCAAATCAAAATATTATTATATTATTTTTATTCAATATCAAGAGATTTTTAAATGTATTGTACGTAGATTTGATTTTTTATTTTTTTCTTTAATGATATTCATAAATTTATGATCTTGGATTTTTATAATTTATTTATTCAAAATCTATTTAATTATCGTTTAAAAACTCAATAAAATGTTTTTTTTCATCTCTAAACACACGGACGGAAAATCCGTCCGTGTCATATTCATTAATAAAATCAAATATATCGTAAATAATATTTTTATCTATTACTTCTCTTTGATCATAAAATAAAAGTTTTTTATTTTTTTGACATTGTATTTTTATATTATTTGTATATAAAATTGATTTTTGATTTTAATTAAAAAATTGAAATAATATTATTTTATTATAAAAATAATTTATCATAATGGATAATATATTTTTTAATAATCACGAAATCAAAATTCAAGATAATAAATATTCTATGAAAGATATTTGTGATTCTTTGAATTATGATTATCAAGAATATTTTGAAACTGATGAAGATATTTATTATTCTTTAAATGATTTAATTGATAATTTCGATGATGAAGAAATAATTAAATTTATTAAACATATTCTATTATTCAGTAAAGAATTAAATATTTTTGATTTTATAAAAGTTAAAAAAATTAATTTATCTGATAATAAAATATTTAATGAATTATGGAATCAACTTTATAATAAAATAGAGATACTAATAACACCTGATTTACTTAATTTTATTAATGAATATGACGTGGACGGAAAATCCGTCCGCGTGTTTAAAGATGAAAAAAAACATTTTATAGAATTTTTAAATCATAATGAAATAGAATTTGAACAAATAAATTATAAAGATTTAAGAATCAAAAATTATCAATATATTTTAAAAGATATCGATCAATCAAATCCACATACAATACATTCTAAAAAATATCTTATTTTATCTATTGATAATTTCAAACAAGTTGCAATGATTAAATCTAAATATGTAAGATTGTTTTATATTAATTTAGAAAAATTATTAATCGAATATTCTAAATATATTTCTGAATTTAAAAGTAATCAAGATAAAATAAATTTATTAAAAGAAAAACAATTATCTTTATCTTTTCAAAATCAATTAAAAATTAAAGATCAAGAAAATCAACAATTAAAATCTACGAATCTTGTTATTAAAAACTTTATCGATAATGTTAAATCTAAAAATAAAAATGGATATATTTATATCGCAACATGCAAACAATATGCTATAATTAATAATTTCAAGATCGGCAAAACTGATAATTTAATTTCAAGATTATCTTCATTTAATTCTTCTCATACTTCGCAAGATTTATTCTATTATTGTTATTATGAAAAAGTTTATAATGTTAATAAAGTTGAAAATGTTATTCATGATATACTAGATGATTTCAGAGATAAAAACGATAAAGAAATTTTCATTTTACATTATAAATATTTAAAAGAATTAATTCAATTAGTTATCAAGAATATCAATGAACCTTATGATTATATAAATAATTTAATCAAAAATAAATTAACTTCAATGTATGAACTTAAACCAATTATCCCAGAACCTTTGATAATAAATAATGAAAATATTATCTTAAATGAACTTAAACAAGAAATCATAAAATTATTAGATAATTGTATTGATAAAAATAATCTTAATTTATCAAGAAAAGAATTATTATCAAGATTAAATTTAGAAAATAAAAATAAAGTTCAATTATGGAATTATGTTAAAAATATCTTAAAATGGAAAGATTCTAAAACTCCAATTGATTACAAAAATAATAAACTTTATATAACTTATTAAAATTAATTTTATATTATTTAAAATTGTAAAAATATATTTTAATTGAGAATTAAAATTAAAAAATTAACATATATAAGATGAAATGAAAACAGAACCAGGTAAACTTACAAGAGAAGAAATCAACGATCCGGTAACACATCCAATTAAATTTCCAACTATAGGAATTATAGTTCCAAAAACACAGCCAATAGCAGTTCCTCCTAAAGTTGAATATATGACTGTTTTCTTTTTACATGATAATATATTATCACTGAATAAACATTTTTCTTTTAAAAAACTATTAATTGATTTTGATTTAAATAATAACATATTAAATTTAATATAATTTTCAATAGAAGTATAATTATTTTGTTTTTCAAATTCTTTTTGAACATCAGATATAGATTTTATTTCTTCTATTAAATTATTTATTTTATTTTTTTTTATTTCTCTTTTAGAATAATGTTGAGAACTTATCCCTGCAATACAACCTAATAAAGCTGGTGATAAACTATTTTGAAATTGACTATTATCTTCATCGTCATCATTATCTTTTCTTTGATTTAATTCATTTTCAAATAATTTTCTTAACCATAAAGGAGTTTGATCTGGAAGTAAATTAGATTTTATATTTTCTTCATATTGTTCTGAATTTGCTATTTGATATTTAGAATTTATCAAAACCCATTTGTTAGGATTCATTTTTATTGGAAATCTAGAATTAATAAAATTTTCAGATCTAATATAATCAAAATAAATATTTTTCATTCTGGATTCAATATCTTTATCAGATCTAATAAATTTAATCACGTTGATTTTTTTATCGTTTAATTCTTTTTGTTTATTTTCTATAAATTTTAAAAAATTAATCATTTGATTATAAATATTCAAAAGATAATTATACATTTGTCTTCCGATGATTATTTCACTGTTTTTTTCAAATTCTTTTTTAGGATCATCTAATCTAAATCTTGGACCGTAAAATAAATTAGAAGGAAGCCAATTTAAATGTGTATTTAATTCTGTAGGATAATTTTCTAAAACATTTAAAAATTCAGTTCCTAAATCATGAATCAAAGATCCTAAAATTTCTCTATAAGAAGCTAATTGAAATCTTCTATTCAATATTCTCATCGGTAAATTATCATCTTGTCTGATATTATTTTCATAACTATCATAAAATAATACAAAATTATTTATGACACTTAATGGAATAACATGATGTAAAGATATTTTAATAAATTCTTTTTCATTAATCAATTTAATATAATTTTCATTTTTAGTAAAATCTATAAATTTATTTTTATGAATATTTTTTTCAAGATATTCTGGTTTTTTTCTTTCATCTTGATTTTTAGATTTAAATAAAGAAATGTATTCTTTATTTTTTTTCACAAAATCTATATCTCGATTATTTGAATTATAAAATTTAATTTTTCCATTTAATTTTTTAATTACTTCTTTATTATTCTTGTTAAAAATCATAGGAAAGATTTTAACAAAATTATCCTCATCTTGATCTAAAAAAGATATCATTGATCCTAATCCTCCTAATGAAAATTTAAATTCATTTTCTTCTTCATTGTAATAATATCTCGGCCAAATATCATGTTCTGGATAATTTGATAAGTAATCAATAAACATATTTCGTATAATATTTACACAATTAATAGTATATTTAATTATCTCAGGAATAGAGTTAATAGATTCATTTTCATATAAAATTATGTAATTAAAAAAATTATGTAAATGTTCAGAATACCTTAATAATTCCTTTTGCCCTTTGTCTCTTTCGGATAATTTTTTAATTGAAGAATTATCTTGTTCTTCTGATTTAAATTGCTTATCTTCACATCTTGTTCCATAAATAAGAAAAATAAATTTCATAGAACTTTCTAGAGCTAATTCTTCTTGAATTTCTGTTAATTGTATTGATTTATATATTAATAAAGTTATTATTAACAATGTTATTTTTCTTAAATGCATTTTGTTAAAACTAAATTATTTCAATTTTATTTAAATCTAATTTATTTAAATCTATTTTATTTTTATATCTTTTCGATATCCTGATTATTTTTTCTATATTTATATAATTTAAAAAATTCATATCAATTTTGTTAATATTTTCAATTTGATGATAATAATAATTTTCTAAAATTAATATTTTAGTATTGATTTTAAAATTATATTTATATTCTAAATCATCAAAATAATCTAATTGCAATACTTCTAAATTTAAATCTTCATCAATATATTTTAATAAATCAGAAGATTGTCTTAATACAAGATATTTAAGAGAAATAGGAAGTTTGATAACACTATCATCAATATTTAAATATTTGAGATCTATGTAATCAAATTCGTGTTTTGTAAACGATGAACTTTCTAAAAATTCTATTTCTAATAATTCTAAATTAATTAATTTTTCTAAAAATTTACAATTACCTAAAAATTTCTTCCAAGTACAAATTTCTAAATATTTAATAGAAGATGGAAAATAATATTCATTTAAATTCATACAATATTCTTCTTTAGTTGGTTTTTTATAAATATTTAAATCTTTTTCATCATCAGAAGAATCATTATAATCAATATCTTGATTTTGAGGTTGATATTTAAAAATTAAATATTTCAAATTATTAAGATTATTTAAAAAATCTTTTTTAAATATATGATCAAATCCAAATCCTGCTGGTATCAAATGAAATTGTAATTTTTCTAATTTATTGGTTAATATATCTTTTGTAAAAATATCTTTAGAACCACATTTATAATAAGTTAAAATTTTTAAATTTTTAAATTTTTTTATAAAATTTAAATCTATATCTTTTTCTATTTCACTAAGTTCTAATATTTCTATATCATCATAAATGATATTTTTATCTATTATTTCTCTTTGATCATGAAAAAAAAGTTTTTTTATTTTTTTTGACATTGTATTTTTATATTATTTGTATATAAAATTGATTTTTGATTTTAATTAAAAAATTGAAATAATATTATTTTATTATAAAAATAATCTATCATAATGGATAATATAATTTTCAATAATCACGAAATCAAAATTCAAGATAATAAATATTCTATGAAAGATATTTGTGATTCTTTGAATTATGATTATCAAGAATATTTTGAAACTGATGAAGATATTTATTATTCTTTAAATGATTTAATTGATAATTTCGATGATGAAGAAATAATTAAATTTATTAATTATATTAATTTGTATTCTAAACAATTAAATATTTTTGATTTTATAAAAGTTAAAAAAATTAATTTATCTGATAATAAAATATTTAATGAATTATGGAATCAACTTTATAATAAAATAGAGATACTGATCACTCCTAATTTACTTGATTTTATTAATAAATATGATAAATCTGACAATCGCGGAATTTCCGCGCATGTCAATAATGATCAAAAACATCATTTTATTGAATTTTTAAAAACAAATGAAATAGAATTTGAACAAATAAATTATAAAGATCCAAGATCAGAATTTTATGAATATATTAAAGAAGATATTAAAAAATCAAATCCATATACAATACATTCTAAAAAATATCTTATTTTATCTATTGATAATTTCAAACAAGTTGCAATGATTAAATCTAAATATGTAAGATTGTTTTATATTAATTTAGAAAAATTATTAATCGAATATTCTAAATATATTTCTGAATTTAAAATTATTCAAGAAAAACAATTATCTTTATTTTTTCAAAATCAATTAAAAATTAAAGATAATCAACTTTTATTAAAAGATCAAGAAAATCAACAATTAAAATCTAAACGATTTGTATTATTAAAAATTTTATCGATAATGATGAATCTAAAAATAAAAATGGATATATTTACTTTTCAAATTGTAAACAATATGCGAAAATTAATAATTTCAAGATTGAAAAAACCAATGATTTGATTATCTTCATTTAATTCTTCTCATACTTCACAAGATTTATTCTATTATTGTTTATTATAAAAAAGTTTATGGATGTTAATAAAGTTGAAAATGTTATTCATGATTTTTAATTCATTATTCTTTTGTATTGAAATGATTTAAATAATGTTTTTATATGTTAATCTAGATTTTCTGAATTATAACATTTTTTACCATAAACATAATAATAATAAAGATAATTTTTTTAATTAAAATTTAAAGTCAAATTATTTCTTTCAAATAATTTTTAAAATAAAAAATAATTTCTTAAACTAATTTTTGATTATTGTATTTTATTTCTAAATATAGTAAATTTGTTCACTTAAAATTAATTTATTATTTCATCTAAAGATACGAAAAAATATCGTAGTGATTAAATCTTATTTGATACGAAAAAAAAAAATCGTAGTGATTAAATCTTATTTGATACGAAATAATAATATCGTAGTGATTAAATCTTATTCAATACGAAAAAAAAAAATATACAAATTCATTAGTTTATTAGATTTTATTGTGATAGTATTCATAAATTAGTTAATTCTTTTTGATTTTTTATTTGCTTTAATTAATTCTTGATTTTTATTTGATATCTTTTGATCTTTGATTGTATCTCTTGATCTTTGATATTAATTTATTTTGAAGAGATAAGAGATATTTGTTACTCTAATAAATTTATTTTTTCTTGAATAGTTTTAAATTCAGAAATATATTTAATAAAATCATAAATAATTTCTTTAAGAGTAATATAATAATCTCATAATCAAAGATTTAAAATTACGTACTGATAATAAAATCCATTTCTTTTGAATAAGATTGTTCGGTTTTAAATTTTTTATTTCTTCATCAATATGTTTATAATTTAGTTTTTTCAGATCAAGATAATTTATTTCTATAAAATTAATATTATTATTATTTAAAATTTTTTTAAAATCTTTTTTTATTTCATAATAATTCAGGGTTGGATACCTATCCACCCCTGATTTGTTAATACCATAATGAATAAATTTCAAAATATCATTTGTAATTAATACATCTTTTTGTTCAAATAAAGGATACCAAATATCTTTAAACCACAATCCTAATTTTATTTGATAATTATTAATTTTTATAAAATCAAAAATATTTAATTCTTTGCTATACAATTCAAGATGATTGATTAAATCAATATCCTCTTGTTCTTCCATGAAATCATTTTTTATCTCAGAAAGAGAATAATAAATGATATCTTTACTTTTAAAATAATCTTCATAGTTTTCATAATTTAATATTTTAAAGATATCTTTCATATTGTACTTATTATCTTTTGATTTCTATTTTTTGATTTTGATATACGATAAAAGAATCCATTTTTGTTTTATTATATTATAGTATAATTTCAAATTTTAAGAATATTAATTATTAATTTTTGATTTTATTTTATTGTTTATAGATATAAAAAAACACCCGGAGAAAATCTCCGGATGATTTGAAATCCTAACAATCATAATATTTTAATCTAATTTTACCATAATAATTAATTATATTTTTTTATTCGAAGATTTCAAAAAATAAAAATAATAAAAATCCATTCAAAATTATATTGATTAATTAATAAAATTCTATTCAAACTTGAATCACAATTGTCTTTCGAAGAATATTTTAAAAAGATAAAAATTTAATCAAAGCATCAATCACAATTGTCTTTCGAAAAAGATTTTATCATTTTTTAATATAATTGAAATTATAATAAAACAAATTTAAAAATAAATTTAAAAATAAATTCAAAATATGGATTTAAATAATTTATTCAATTCAGATGTATATAATTTTATATACAAAGATTCATTTCAATATGAATTAATTTATCTTCTTAAAAGAAATAAAATAAACAAAGATATATGGATAAATGGAATGATCAAATTTGATAATGATAAAGAAAGATATGAAAATGAATGGAATGATCATGATTTTTATGATAAAACAATTTTTAAAAAATCATTAACAATTAATGAATTAAAAATTTCTTTATTGTTTATACCTTGTATATATAATATTTTAAATATAAAAGAAGAACTGACATATTTCCATGATTTTTCTTACAATATACCTTGTATATACAATATTTTAAATATAAAAGAAAAACCAATATATTTTCATGAATTTTCTTATGATATAAAAAAAACCTTAACAGAAAACGATGTTGATTTATGTGTAACAGAACAAAATTCTATTAAATTAGAAAAAGAATATAAAGAATATAAAGAAAATTTGTTTACAATAATTAACAGAACTATTGATAAAGATTTTATAGAAAAAAAAATAATAAATTTATTTGAAAATGATATTTTTATCAGTGAAAATCAAACAGCTTATATTTATAATGAAAATGAAAAAATTTATAATTATATATCTGGTGAATCTAAAATAAAAAAATTTGTTAAAGATAGATTTATAAAATTTAAACAATCTTTATCGAATCTTTCTGTATATTTTAATAAAATAGAAAATACAACAATAATTAATAATTTCCTTGAAAAAGTAAATAATTACAAAGAAGATATTTATTTCTTACTAGAAAAAAATAAAATTAATAAAATTATTTTCAATAATCATAAAAAGAATGAATTAGCATTCAAAGATAAAATAATTAATTTTGAATCTTTAGAAATTAGAGATAGATCATCGGAAGATTATTTTACTGATTTTTGCCCTTATGAATTTATTGAAGATTATAATGAAACTCCTAATTTTATTATTGATTTATTTGATGATGAAAATATTATTAAAATGTTACATAAATTATTAGGATTTTTAATAACAGGAAACGAATCAGATTATTTTATTAATTTTCATGGAATTGGAGCTAATGGTAAAAGTACTTTAATAAATTTTATTTCAAAAATATTAAATAATCTTTCTTGTTCAATTGATTTTAAAACAATAGATAAAAAAGAACCAGAAGAAATATTAAATAGATTTAGATTAAAATCTAAAAGATTATATTTTATCGATGAATCTAAAGAAAATCAAAAAATAGATGAAAGAAAACTTAAATCATTGTGTTCCAAATCACCATGTAAATTAATTTTATCTTCTAATTATGATCTAAATATTTCTTTTGAAAGTTATTCTGTTGTAAGAAGATTAATTTATATTCCTTTTAAAAATGTTTTTAAATCAAATCCTAAAATTTACAATGAAAAGAAATTAATAGAAAATTATTCTTGTGATATGGATGAATTTTTTACTTGGTTAGTTAAAGGAGCCAATAAATATATCAAAGAAGGTTTTGAATATGAAATAACAGAAAATTTAAAAGAATTATTAATTCAAAATTCTGATCCTGTAAAATATTTTATTGATAATAATATAATTCAAGATAAAAATCATAAAATCAAATCTTCTATTCTATATGATAAATATGTTTTATGGTCTAAAGAAAACAGTGAAGAAATATTTTCTATTGTTAAATTTTCTAAATCTTTAAAGATTAAAGGTTTTGAAAATAAAAGATTTAAAGATGGTGTTCATTGGTTAAATATTGCATTAAAATCTTGATTTGATTGTGAATTCGTTAACATATGATTTTATAGTTTTTTAGAGATGAATAATTTAGATTTTTATTTTATTAAAAATAATTTTTTATGTATTTTTATATATTATATTTATGATTATAATTTAATTTTACATTAATATGTTTCTTCGAAGAAGATTTCAAAAAATATTAATATCCCCAAAATAACCAATCTCTTCAGATCTGATTAGTAGTATAATACCTAATTCTGGATCATATTTTTTTATTTTGATTTTATCATGTATTTTACTCATTTTTTTTTAAAAAAGAAAAATAAAAATTTAATCAAATCTATCTTTATGATTATCTTCGAAGAAAAAATAAAAAAAATAAAAATTTAATCAAATCTATCTTTATGATTATCTTCGAAGAAAAAATAAAAAAAATAAAAATTTAATCAAATCTATCTTTATGATTATCTTCGAAGAAAAAATAAAAAAAATAAAAATTTAATCAAATCTATCTTTATGATTATCTTCGAAGAAAAAATAAAAAAAAATAAAAATTTAATCAAATCTATCTTTATGATTATCTTCGAAGAAAAAATAAAAAAAAATAAAAATTTAATCAAATCTATCTTTATGATTATCTTCGAAGAAAAAATAAAAAAAATAAAAATTTAATCAAATCTATCTTTATGATTATCTTCGAAGAAAAAATAAAAAAAAATAAAAATTTAATCAAATCTATCTTTATGATTATCTTCGAAGAAAAAATAAAAAAAAATAAAAATTTAATCAAATCTATCTTTATGATTATCTTCGAAGAAAAAATAAAAAAAAATAAAAATTTAATCAAATCTATCTTTATGATTATCTTCGAAGAAAAAATAAAAAAAAATAAAAATTTAATCAAATCTATCTTTATGATTATCTTCGAAGAAAAAATAAAAAAAAATAAAATTCTATTCAAACTTGAATCATGATTGTCTTTCGAAGAATATTTTAAAAAAGATAAAAATTTAATCAAACTTGAATCATGATTGTCTTTCGAAGAATATTTTAAAAAAGATAAAAATTTAATCAAACTTGAATCATAATTGTCTTTTGAAGAAAAAATAAAAAATAATAAAATTCTAATCAAACTTGAATCATAATTGTCTTCGAAGAAAAAATAAAAAAAAATAAAATTTTAATCAAACTTGAATCATGATTGTCTTTCGAAGAATATTTTAAAAAGATAAAAATTTAATCAAACTTGAATCATGATTATCTTCGAAGAAAAATAAAAAAAAAATAAAATTATATTCAAATGAATATCTTATATCCTAAATACCAATCTCTTCAAGATCTGATTAGTAATATACAATATACCTGATCCTGAACCACATTTTTATATTTCTCATTTTTCAAAAATAAAAAAAAAATTATCTTACCTTGTGATCAACAACACATTTATCAAAATAATAAAAAATAATAAAAAATACTAATTTTAAATTTTTTAAACAAATCAAAATTTATTTCCTTAAAATCTTTTGATTTTAATCTAAAATAATAAATGAAATTTTATATATTAAAAATAAATAATTAAATAATTGAAAATCAAAAAATAAATTTTTTCTTCTTGTATTTAAAATCATAATTAATAATGGATTTAGATATTTTCTTAAATACTAATCAATCTAATTTTGCTTTCAAAGATTTATTCCAATACGAATTAATATATTATTTTAAAAAAAATAATATTGATAAAGATATTTGGATATCATGGATGGTAAAAAATGATTCTTTTAAAAATAAAGATTTTTATATCGATGAATGGAATCAACATAATATAAATGATAAAAATCTATTTAAAAAAAATCTTTCTTTGTCTGATTTAGAATTGATTATTTCTTTTATCCCTGAAATTTATAATAAAATAAACGTTATCGAAGAAGAAATGTATTTTCATCATTTTTCAGATGAATTTAAAAAAACATTTAATTTATCTAAAGAAGAAATGAATAAAGCAGAATACGAATCAATCAAACGAGAAAATGAATATAAAAAATACGCTAAAGATATACACAAAGTAATAAATACTATCATCGATGATGAATTTGTTGAAAATAAAATTTTAGATTATCTTAAAAAATATATTTTCATCAATAAGAATAATACTGCTTATGTTTATAATATTAAAAAAAATATTTATGATTATTTCAGTTCTGAGTTAGATATTAGAAAAAATATATATAAATATGTTAAATTATATAAACGAAATTTATCTAAATTATTAACTTATTTTAATAAAATTGAAAATACAAATATAATTAATGTTTACTTAAATAAAATAGAAAATTACAAAGAAGATATAAAATTTAAATTAGAAATATACCATCCTAATGAAATTATTTTCAATAATCATAAAAAGAATGAATTAGCATTCAAAGATAAAATAATTAATTTTGAATCTTTAGAAATTAGAGATAGAACATCATAAGATTATTTTACTGATTCTTGCCCTTATGAATTTATTGAAGATTATAATGAAACACCAAAATTTATCAATGATGTATTTATAAATAAAGATCCAAATAATGATATTTTAATAGATTCTATACATAAATATATGGGATTAATGATATCAGGAATAGAATCAGATTATTTTATATATTTTAATGGAGAAGGCGGAAACGGAAAATCAACTTTAATCAAATTTCTTAATTTAATTTTAGGAAATTTATCTACCAATATAGATTTTAAAGTTTTTGATAAAAAAGAACCAAGTGAAATTCAAAATAGATATAGATTAAAAAATAAAAGATTATATTTTATTGATGAATCTGAAAATAAACAAAATAAAGATATTAAATTAAATGAAAGAAAAATTAAATCCTTATGTTCAAATCATCATTGTAAATTGATTCTTTCTTCTACTAACTTTGAACCAAATTTAAATTTAAATGATTTTGCATTATATAGAAGAATAGTTTATATTCCATTTAAAAATAAATTTATAGAATATCCAAAAAAAGAAAATGAAAAAAAATTAATAGAAAATTATTCTTGCGATATGAATGAATTATTTACTTGGATGGTTAAAGGTGCAAATAAATACTTAAAAGAAAAAGATTTTGAATATAATTTAATTAAAGAAGATATTATTAAAAAAAGTATTAATCCTCTATTAATTTATTTCGGAATGTTTAGCAGTAGAAGAAAAATCTAAAATTAAATCATCTCATTTATTTGAAAAATATAATATTTGGAAAGAAAATAAATATGATGAAAAACTCTCAATTATTCAATTTACTAAAGCATTGAAAGATAAAAATTATATTAATAAAAGATACAAAGATGGAAATTACTGGATGAATATTAAATTAAAAGATTAAAGTATAAATATAGTATGAAAAACAAAATTTATTTAATAATATTTAATAATATAAAAAGTGAATCTGTGTAAGACGATATACGTTATTTTAGGGGTAAAATATAGCGTGTATATTTTCAAAAATAATAAAATTAATAAAAAGATAACAAAATAACAAATTTATATGTATATTTTTATTATTTGTTATAATTTTAAAAAATATAAAATTTATTTTATAAAGTTTTAAAGATTCTATAAAATGTTTTTTAATTTGTTTATTTGCCTCTGATAATTCATAATGAATAAATATCAAAATATCATTAGTAATCAAGATATCTTTTTGTTCAAATAAAGGATACCGGATATCTTCGAACCAAGTACCTAGATTTAATATATAATTTTTGATTTTCATATAATAAATATATTCAATTCTTTGCTATATAATTCAAGATGATTGATTAATTTTCTTGTTCTTCCATGAAATCATTTTTTATCTCAGAAAGAGAATAATAAATAATATCTTTACTTTTAAAATAATCTTCATAGTTTTCATAATTTAATATTTTAAAGATATCTTTCATATTGTACTTATTATCTTTGATTTCTATTTTTGATTTTGATACACGATAAAAGAATCTATTTTTGTTTTTATGTAGTAAGCAAATATACCTGATCCTGGATCACGATTTTTTTTATATTAATTTTATCACGTATTTTACCCATTTTTTCAAAAAAGAAAAATAAAATTCTATTCAAACTTGAATCATGATTGTCTCCGAATAAAATAAAAAATAATAAAATTCTATTCAAATCTATCTTTATGATTATCTTCGAAGAAAAAATAAAAAAAATAAAAATTCTATTCAAATCTATCTTTATGATTATCTTCGAAGAAAAAATAAAAAAAATAAAAATTCTATTCAAACTTGAATCATGATTATCTTCGAAGAAAAAATAAAAAAAATAAAAATTCTATTCAAATCTATCTTTATGTTATCTTCGAAGAAAAAATAAAAAATAATAAAATTATATTCAAATCTATCTTTATGATTATCTTCGAAGAAAAAATAAAAAATAATAAAATTATATTCAAATCTATCTTTATGATTATCTTCGAAGAAAAAATAAAAAAAATAAAATTTTAATCAAACTCATCTTTAGATAATCTTCGAAGAAAAAATAAAAAAAATAAAAATTCTATTCAAATCTATCTTTATGTTATCTTCGAAGAAAAAATAAAAAAAATAAAAAATAATAAAATTCTATTCAAATCTATCTTTATGATTATCTTCGAAGAAAAAATAAAAAAAATAAAAATTCTATTCAAACTTGAATCATGATTATCTTCGAAGAAAAAATAAAAAAAAATAAAATTCTATTCAAACTTGAATCAATCATGATTATCTTCGAAGAAAAAATAAAAAAAAATAAAATTCTATTCAAATCTATCTTTATGATTATCTTCGAAGAAAAAATAAAAAAAATAAAATTTTAATCAAATCTATCTTTATGATTATCTTCGAAGAAAAAATAAAAAAAAATAAAATTCTATTCAAACTTGAATCAATCATGATTATCTTCGAAGAAAAAATAAAAAAAAATAAAATTCTATTCAAATCTATCTTTATGATTATCTTCGAAGAAAAAATAAAAAAAATAAAATTTTAATCAAATCTATCTTTATGATTATCTTCGAAGAAAAAATAAAAAAAAATAAAATTCTATTCAAACTTGAATCATGATTATCTTCGAAGAAAAAAAAAAAAAAAATAAAATTCTATTCAAACTCATCACAGATATGCTTTGTAAATTAATTCTTTGTTCAAATTATAAACCTAATTTTAATTATAATACTTATGCTATGGTAAGAAGATTAATTTATATCCCATTTAAAAATATATTTGTCGATGAGCCAGAGGCTGATAATATTTATGAAAAACAATTAATAGAAAATTATGATTGTGATTTTAATAAATTTTTCACTTGGATCGTTAACGGTTCTAATAAATATTATAAAAATGGATTGAATAAAAAAATAATTAATTCTATTAAAAATGAATTATTAGAAAATATAGATCCAATTAAAATATTTTTAGACAAATATATAATCAAAGAAATTAATTCTAAAATAAAATCAAAAGATTTATATGATTTATATCTTGATTGGTTTAATATGTTTAAAAACGAAGAAGAAAAATTATCTAATATTTCCTTTAATAAAATATTAAAATCTAAAGGTTTTAGTAATAAAAGATACAAAGAAGGCCTTTATTGGATCGATGTTAAAATTAAATAAAATGTTAATTTATTTTAATGATTTTTTCCATATAATTTTATATATTTATTGTTCTTTATTGTTAATTTTGATTAAGCTACGGAATGATGTTTTCTTTTTTAGAATGTTATACTTTTTGTAAAATCTGGGGGTCTCTCTGGAAAGGGTGATGTTATCTTTGAAAAATAATTTTTTTATTTATTTTAAATCTTTGAAGAAAAAATAAAAAAAAATAAAATTCTATTCAAACTTGAATCATGATTGTCTTTCGAAGAAAAGATAAAAAAAAATAAAATTCTATTCAAACTTGAATCATGATTGTCTTTCGAAGAAAAGATAAAAAAAAATAAAATTCTATTCAAACTTGAATCATGATTGTCTTTCGAAGAAAAAATAAAAAAAAATAAAATTCTATTCAAACTTGAATCATG
The DNA here is from genome assembly GCA_031841125.1 of Acanthococcus lagerstroemiae. Classification (NCBI taxonomy): domain Eukaryota; kingdom Metazoa; phylum Arthropoda; class Insecta; order Hemiptera; family Eriococcidae; genus Acanthococcus; species Acanthococcus lagerstroemiae. Next base: position 45,871 of record JAJSSI010000018.1, on the reverse strand, counting down.
ATTGTCTTTCGAAGAAAAAATAAAAAAAAATAAAATTCTATTCAAACTTGAATCATGATTATCTTCGAATGAAAAAATAAAAAAAATAAAATTCTATTCAAACTTGAATCATGATTGTCTTTCGAAGAAAAAATAAAAAAAAATAAAATTCTATTCAAACTTGAATCATGATTGTCTTTCGAAGAATATTTTAAAAAAGATAAAATTTTAATCAAACTTGAATCATGATTGTCTTTCGAAGAATATTTCAAAAAAATAAAATTTTAATCAAACTTGAATCATGATTGTCTTTCGAAGAATATTTCAAAAAAATAAAATTTTAATCAAACTCATCTTTAGATAATCTTCGAAGAAAAAATAAAAAAAATAAAATTCTATTCAAACTTGAATCATGATTGTCTTTCGAAGAATATTTCAAAAAAAATAAAATTCTATTCAAATCTATCTTCATGATTATCTTTCGAATAAAAAATAAAAAAAAATAAAATTCTATTCAAATCTATCTTCATGATTATCTTTCGAATAAAAAATAAAAAAAAATAAAATTCTATTCAAACTTGAATCATGATTGTCTTTCGAAGAATATTTCAAAAAAGATAAAATTCTATTCAAACTTGAATCATGATTATCTTCGAATGAAAAATAAAAAAAAATAAAATTTTAATCAAACTTGAATCATGATTGTCTTTCGAAGAATATTTCAAAAAAATAAAATTCTATTCAAACTCATCTTTAGATAATCTTCGAAGAAAAAATAAAAAAATAAAATTCTATTCAAATCTATCTTCATGATTATCTTTCGAATAAAAAATAAAAAAAAATAAAATTCTATTCAAATCTATCTTCATGATTATCTTTCGAATAAAAAATAAAAAAAAATAAAATTCTATTCAAACTTGAATCATGATTGTCTTTCGAAGAAAAAATAAAAAAAAATAAAATTCTATTCAAACTTGAATCATGATTGTCTTTCGAAGAAAAAATAAAAAAAAATAAAATTCTATTCAAACTTGAATCATGATTATCTTCGAATAAAAAATAAAAAAAAATAAAATTCTATTCAAACTTGAATCATGATAATCTTCGAAGAAAAAATAAAAAAAAATAAAATTCTATTCAAACTTGAATCGTGATAATCTTCGAAGAAAAATAAAAAAAGATAAAATTTTAATCAAACTTGAATCATGATTGTCTTCGAAGAAAAATAAAAATATTTCTTAATAATCATCCTAAAATATTTCAACAAATTATTATTCATTCTAAACAATTTTTAACAACATTAAACTTTTTATAATTCTTATTTATACAACAATCTTTCCAGATATCTGCATTATTTCTAATTTTCAAATTTTCTTTTAAATCTAAATTAATCTCATTCATTCTTCTAACATAATTTTCTTGATTACAATTAAAATAAGAAACATATTCATTGACTTGTTCAACGATCATTTCAACCACATTAAATAAATCATCGTAATTAATTTGTATTAATTCTTTTTTATTCGGAATCATAAAAATCTTAAGAAATGAATTAATAAAATATTCTATCAATTTATAATCATGAACTCTGAATATAGCTAAAAAGAAAAAATTATCTTTATCAGAAGGATTACAATTATTTGATTTTATATTTTTATAATTTCCCAATCCTCCGATCTTAAATATATTTTGCGAAAGATAATTATTTGAACTAGCAATATAAAATATCTGTTCAAGATCTATATTCTTTCTTTCTATAAAAATATTAGAAAAAGTATTATATTTATCTATTTGTTCTTTTAATTCTTTTTCTTTGATCGTTATTTTGTTTTCATATTCTATCTTTAATTTGTTATGTTTACATTCTGAAATATATTTAGAATAATCAAATAATATTTTTTCAATGATAATAAATATTTTCTTATTTTTTTTAGAATTTAAATCATTCATTAACATTATTGATTCTTTAAAATTATCAATAGATAAAATTAACCAAGTTTTTTGAATCAATGATTGTTTGTTATGTGTTTTTATTTCATCTTTTAAAATAAAATAATCATTTTCTATATTTTCGTAATATTTGATGATTTCAAAATCAATTTCATTTTTAATAAGAAATCTTTTATAATCTTTCTTTTTTTGAATAAAATTTATTTCTTGATGATTGTATAAATTTGGTTCTGATTGATAATCATAAATAAATAATAAAATTTCATTAGTAATCAAGATATCTTTTTGTTCAAATAATGGATACCATATATCTTTGAACCACGATCCTAATTTTATTTGATAATTATTTTCTTTTATGAAAGATACAATATCTTTTTCATTATCTTGTTGTTCAAGAGAAGAAATATCGTTTTCTGCATCATATTCTGCATTATCATCATCAGTATTATCATCATCATTACGATCAGTATTATCATAAATAGTATCATTTTCGATTTCATACTCGATTTCATATTCGATTTCCATTTCATCAGTATTAATTTCATCAGTATTAATTTCATCAGTATCAATATTATTATTTTTATCATCATTATTATTTTTAATTATTTGCTTTGGTTCAAAATTATATTCCATTATTTCATTTGTTTCTGCATTTCTTTTATTTCCAAGATTATCAACATAAAACATATCTTTTAAACTTATTCTTTTAGAAGGAAATATTACTTTTTTCATTTTGAAAATTATAAAAAATATATTATATTATTTAATCTAAAAAAATAATTTTTAAAATAGAATTTTACTTTTAAAATATTTCTAAAATATTTCTAAAATAAATTTTTACGAATTGAAATTGTTCAATGGGATAATTGATTGATTTATGGTATTTAAATTATATATTTGCTTTAATACCAACCCAATAAGTTGAAGTTTACTTTTCAATTTTAAAGCACTCTGAAAATGTAAAGATGGTAATTCTATATTTTTATAATATCTATCTATAAATAATCCTATAACAAGAGTAAAGTATACAAACATATTAAAGATAATTTTTTTTTAATTTTAATTTGTTAATTAGATTTTAAAATCATACTATCTATCATAAAATTATTTTTAAAATAAGAAATATTTCTTAGATCGTCTTTGATAAACTTCTTTGGAGTATTTCAGATGTTTTATTATTTTAATATTCTAAAAAGATAAATAAGAAATATATAGATGGTTATTATTGGATAAATGTTAATTTTAAAAGTTAAGTAAAATATTTAATATTTATTTGATTGAACAATGATTTTTTTGTATTATTTTAAAAAATTAATTTAATGATGTTATGTCATGTTGCGTCATTCTCTTTTTTAAAAAACTTAAAATATCAATTAAATTATAATATTATATGTTATTAAAGATACTTTTGATCATTTTAATATATAAATATTGTACTTTTTACTATTTGATTTGTTCATGACGTTAATGACGTTGTTGCCCCCTCTAATTTTACTATCGAGCTAGTTGAATGACGTGAAGTAAATAAAAAAATAATTTAATTTTTTTTTATAATTATAGATATAATTAGTTAAATTGTTTGAATTGTTAATATATTTTTTTAAAATTATTTTTTAAATTTAAATCTCTTTGTATCATCTTATTAATTTTAAAATAAAAAAAAATATTTTCTTAGATTATCTTGATAAATTCTGTTGAGATAATTCAGATTATTATTTTTATTTTGATAAATCTATTAATCCAAAAAGATAGTTAAACTATGATTATTAAACTATGATTATTAAAGATAATTTTTTTTTAATTTTTATTTTTTAATTAGATTTTAAAATCATACTATCTATATAAAATTATTTTTAAAATAAAAAAAATATTTTCTTAGATTATCTTAATAAGTTCTGTTGAGATAATTCAAATTATTATAATTTATTTTTAAGTATGTAAAATAAGCTAATTATATATTTGCTTTAATTCCAACCCAATAAGTTGAAGTATTAACTTTCTTTTCAGTTTTGAATCCTCTTGATTTTAAAGCACTCTGAAAATGTAAAGATGGTAATGCCATATTTTTATAATATTTATCTATAAATACTTCATAATAAGAACGAAGTAAACCAAATCTAACTGTACTATTAATATCTGATATGATACAATTAGAAATAAATTTTTCTAGTACGTTTATCTTAGTTAAATTATTTCTTTGATTATTTCTTTGATTACTTTGATTACTTTGATTACCAATAAAATTAAAATTATCAATTCTGTTATCGATTCTGTTATCGATTCTGTTATCAAATCTGTTATCAAATCTGTTATTACTATCATTATTCCTATTAAAATTATTATTAATTAAATCAATTCTATTATTATTAAAATTATGATTAGCACTTATAATCATATTAGGAATTTCAATTTCTTTTAAAGAATCAGGATCCGAATTAATTAAATTATCATTGAAAGATAAAGCATTATTGTTAATCATTTCAATTTCTTGATTAGAATTAGAAATAACTAATTCAACTATATTTTTTAAATCATTGAACTTAATATTATACATTTCTTTTTTATCATTCGGTTTAAAATATGAAAGTAAAATTTTTATTCTTTCTTCTACGATCTTAAAATTATTACAATAAGATAAATAAACAAAAAAATATTTATCTTCATCCGGTCTACCAGTGTTATATGTTGATAATCTTTGTTTACAGTATCCTAATTTAGAAATACAGTTTGATCCTCCTACTTTATAATAATCTTGTTTGATATATTCTTCAGTAGAAGCAATATAAATAATTTGATCAAATTTTAAATTAATAAATTTTTTATCAAATACTTGTTTGAGCTTCAAAGAATTATTTTCTTTTAATTTTAATTTATTTTCAAATTCTATCTTTAATTGTTTGTGTTTACATTCTGAAATATATTTAGAGTAATCGAATAATATTTTTTCTATAACAATATAATATTTTCTGATTTGTTTACTATTAGGATTATTCATTAACATTATTGATTCTTTAAATTTATCAACAGACATTTTCAACCAGGTCTTTTGAACTAATGAATGTTTTTCATAAATTTTAATTTCATCTTTTAATGATAAATAATCATTTTCTATATTTTCGTAATATTTAATAATTTCAAAATCTATCTCATTTTTAATAAGAAATTGTTTATAATTATCTTTATTTGTTTTATAATCAAAAGGGTGTAAATCTTCAGATTGCTCTAGATTTTCTAAATGTTTATATAAAAACCATAAAATTTCATTGGTAATTAAAATATCTTTTTGTTCAAATAAAGGATACCAAAGATCATTAAACCATGATCCTAATTGTATTTTATAATTATTATTATTTATAAAAGATATAATATCTTGATATTTTTCTTGATTTTCATTTTGAATTTCGCTTTGAATTTCGCTTTGGATTTTGCTTTGATTGCTTGTACTTGGAATTATTGTATTTTCCATTTATAAAAATAAATTTTATTAAAGAAAATTATAATATCAAGCTTATTTATCCCACAATCTTCTATTCAATTACATAATACTTTCTTTGAAATCAACAGATAATTTCAACCAAGTTTTTTGAATCAATGATTGTTTGTTATGTTTTTTAATTTCATCTTTTAAAATAAAATAATTATTTTTTATATTTTCATAATATTTTATTACATCAAAATCAATTTCATTTTTAATAAAAAATCTTTACAATCTTTCCTTCTTTGGAAATCCATTTTTAGCAAGTGGAAAAGTTTCCTCTTATTATAATCATAAATAAATAATAAAATTTCATTTGCAATTAAGACTTCATGATTATCAAATAATGAAACTAAATACCTTCGAACCATGATCCTAATTGTATTTTATAATTATTATTGTTTATAAAAGTTATAATATCTTGATAATTTTCTTTTTGATAATTTGTTATTTGATCCATTTTCTTGATTTTCATTTTGAATTTGATTTTGAATTTGATTTTGAATTTCACTTTGATTGCTTGTATTCGGAATTATTGTATTTTCCATTTGCAAAAATAATTTTTATTAAAGAAAGTTTATAAATATTTGATATTCATAAAAATAATTTTTAGTTAAAGTTGAAAAAAAACAATTTCTCATCTTTTCTCGATCTTATTCGAATACGATCTAATCATTGTAACCGTATACCAATTTATTTTATTCAAATTGTTCGGAGAAAGATTTTCAATATCTTTGTTAATTAAATTTAAATATTCTTATTTATTTTTAACAATTTCTTCATAATTAATAATTTTATAATTGATTAGATTATTATTTAAAATCTTTTTAAAATCTTTCTTTATTTTTAAATATTCAGTTAGGTGCTCTTGGCACCCGCTAATATATTTTTTAAAAGAATTTTAATTATCACAAACTATAAGATAAAAAATCATTTTTTATATTTTCGTATTATTTAATGATTTCAAAATCTTTTCACTTTTAATAAGAAATTGTTTATAATTATCTTATTTTTTTACAATCAAAAAAGGTCCTAAAGATTTACGCCCTTGTAGATTTTCTAAATCTTTATATAAAAACAATAAAATTTCATTATTAATCAAATAATCTTTTGATCCAAATGTTATATCATAACATAATATAAAATTATTTTTCTTATCTTATTCCAGTCTTCTTCGAAGAAGATCCAATCATCGTACTATGAAACAAAATTAATTTCTCATCTAATCTCTTATCTTATTTGAACTCATTAAATTAATCTATTTTAATCATAATTTTATTAAAAAATATCTTTTTAGATTTTAACCGAAATCAGAAAATCCTTTTTTTCCGAAATCATTCTTTTCTAGAGTTAATTTTTTCCCAGAATAAATCTATATTATTTATAAAATATTATTTATAATATTTATTAAAAGAGTTTGTTTTACAAACACCTTTTATAAAGTTATTATTATAATATTTTTAGCTTATAATTTTAATTTGGTTATTTTTATGAAATGTAAAATAACAAATACAAAATTTAAGCGATAATAATATAGATTTATTCTGGGAAAAAATTAACTCTAGAAAAGAATGATTTCGGAAAAAAAGGATTTTCTGATTTCGGTTAAAATCTAAAAAGATATTTTTTAATAAAATTATGATTAAAATAGATTAATTTAATGAGTTCAAATAAGATAAGAAATTAGATGAGAAATTAATTTTGTTTCATAGTACGATGATTGGATCTTCTTCGAAGAAGACTGGAATAAGATAAGAAAAATAATTTTATATTATGTTATGATATAACATTTGGATCAAAAGATTATTTGATTAATAATGAAATTTTATTGTTTTTATATAAAGATTTAGAAAATCTACAAGGGTGTAAATCTTTAGGACCTTTTTTGATTGTAAAAAAATAAGATAATTATAAACAATTTCTTATTAAAAGTGAAAAGATTTTGAAATCATTAAATATTACGAAAATATAAAAAAATGATTTTTTATCTTATAGTTTGTGATAATTAAAATTCTTTTAAAAAATATATTAGCGGGTGCCAAGAGCACCTAACTGAATATTTAAAAATAAAGAAAGATTTTAAAAAGATTTTAAATAATAATCTAATCAATTATAAATTATTAATTATGAAGAAATTGTTAAAAATAAAAAGAATATTTATTTAATTAACAAAGATATTGAAAATCTTTCTCCGAACAATTTGAATAAAATAAATTGGTATACGGTTACAATGATTAGATCGTATTCGATTAAGATCGAGAAAAGATGAAAAATTGTTTTTTTTTTTCAACTTTAACTAAAAATTATTTTTATGAATATCAAATATTTATAAACTTTCTTTAATAAAAATTATTTTTGCAAATGGAAAATACAATAATTCCGAATACAAGCAATCAAAGTGAAATTCAAAATGAAATTCAAAATCAAATTCAAAATGAAAATCAAGAAAATGATCAAATAACGAATTATCAAAAAGAAAATTATCAAGATATTATAACTTTTATAAACAATAATAATTATAAAATACAATTAGGATCATGGTTCGAAGGTATTTAGTTTCATTATTTGATAATCATGAAGTCTTAATTGCAAATGAAATTTTATTATTTATTTATGATTATAATAAGAGGAAACTTTTCCACTTGCTAAAAATGGATTTCCAAAGAAGGAAAGATTGTAAAGATTTCTTATTAAAAATGAAATTGATTTTGATGTAATAAAATATTATGAAAATATAAAAAATGATTATTTTATTTTAAAAGATGAAATTAAAACATATAATAAACAATCATTGATTCAAAAAACTTGGTTGAAATTATCTGTTGATTTCAAAGAAAGTATTATGTAATTGAATAGAAGATTGTGGGATAAATGAGTTGATATTATAATTTTCTTTAATAAAATTTATTTTTATAAATGGAAAATACAATAATTCCAAGTACAAGCAATCAAAGTGAAATTCAAAGCGAAATTCAAGAAAAATATCAAGATATTATAACTTTTATAAACAATAATAATTATGAAATATCATTAGGAAGATGGTTTAAATATATTTGGTATTCTTTATTTGAACAAAAAGATATTTTAATCACTAATGAAATTTTACTATTTATAAAATATGGATTTGACGAGGTTGGGGATAATTCCCTAAATATTACAGAAATAAAGAAAAATTTTAAAAAGATTTTAAATAACAATCAAATCAGTTATAAAATTATTAATTATGAAGAAATTGTTAAAAATAAACAAGAATATTTAAATTTAATTAATAAAGATATTGAAAACATTTCTCCGAACAATTTGAATAAAATAACTTGGTATATTCTTTCGGTAAAAGATTTTAAAAAATTAATAATGAGATTAAATACAGACGTTGCTAAAAATATCAGAGAATATTACATCACTTTAGAAGAAATATTATTTGATTACTCTAAATATATTTCAGAATATAAACACAATCAATTAAAGATAGAATTTGAAAATAAATTAAAATTAAAAGAAAATAATTCTTTGAAGCTCAAACAAGTATTTGATAAAAAATTTATTAATTTAAACTTTGATCAAATTATTTATATTGCTTCTACTGAAGAATATATCAAACAAGATTATTATAAAGTAGGAGGATCAAACTGTATTTCTAAATTAGGATACTGTAAACAAAGATTATCAACATACAATACCGGCAGACCGGATGAAGATAAATATTTTTTTGTTTATTTATCTTATTGTAATAATTTTAAGATTGTAGAAGAAAGAATAAAAATTTTACTTTCATATTTTAAACCGAATGATAAAAAAGAAATGTACAATATTAAGTTCAATGATTTAAAAAATATAGTTGAACTAGTTATTTCTAATTCTAATCAAGAAATTGAAATGATTAACAATAATGCTTTATCTTTCAATGATAATTTAATTAATTCGGATCCTGATTCTTTAAAAGAAATTGAAATTCCTAATATGATTATAAATGCTAATCATAATTTTAATAATAATAGAATTGATTTAATTAATAATAATTTTAATAGGAATATTGATAGTAATAACAGATTTGATAATAATAACAGATTTGATAACAGAATTGATAATTTTAATTTTATTGGTAATCAAAGTAATCAAAGTAATCAAAGTAATCAAAGTAACAATCAAAGAAATAATCAAAGAAATAATTTAACTAAGATAAACGTACTAGAAAAATTTATTTCTAATTGTATCATATCAGATATTAATAGTACAGTTAGATTTGGTTTACTTCGTTCTTATTATGAAGTATTTATAGATAAATATTATAAAAATATGGGATTGCCATCCTTACATTTTCAGAGTGCTTTAAAATCAAGAGGATTCAAAACTGAAAAGAAAGTTAATACTTCAACTTATTGGGTTGGAATTAAAGCAAATATATAATTAGCTTATTTTACATACTTAAAAATAAATTATAATAATTTGAATTATCTCAACAGAACTTATTAAGATAATCTAAGAAAATATTTTTTTTATTTTAAAAATAATTTTATATAGATGTATGATTTTAAAATCTAATTAAAAAATAAAAATTAAAAAAAAATTATCTTTAATAATCATAGTTTAATAATCATAGTTTAACTATCTTTTTGGATTAATAGATTTATCAAAATAAATATAATAATCTGAATTATCTCAACAGAATCTATCAAGATAATCTAAGAAATGTTTTTTTTTATTTTAAAATTAATTAAAGGATACAAAGAGATTTAAATTTAAAAAATAATTTTAAAAAAAATATATTAACAATTCAAACAATTTAACTAATTATATCTATAATTATAAAAAAAAATTAAATTATTTTTTTATTTACTTCACGTCATTCAACTAGCTCGATAGTAAAATTAGAGGGGGCAACAACGTCATTAACGTCATGAACAAATCAAATAGTAAAAAGTACAATATTTATATATTAAAATGATCAAAAATATCTTTAATAACATATAATATTATAATTTAATTGATATTTTAAGTTTTTTAAAAAAGAGAATGACATAACATCATTAAATCAATTTTTTAAAATAATACAAAAAAATCATTGTTCAATCAAATAAATATTAAATATTTTACTTAACTTTTAAAATTAACATTTATCCAATAATAACCATCTATATATTTCTTATTTATCTTTTTAGAATATTAAAATAATAAAACATCTGAAATACTCCAAAGAAGTTTATCAAAGACGATCTAAGAAATATTTCTTATTTTAAAAATAATTTTATGATAGATAATATGATTTTAAAATCTAATTAACAAATTAAAATTAAAAAAAAATTATCTTTGATATGTTTGTATACTTTACTCTTGTTATAGGATTATTTATAGATAGATATTATAAATAGAATTACCATCTTTACATTTCAGAGTGCTTTAAAATTGAAAAGAAAACTTCAACTTATTGGGTTGGTATTAAATAATTAAATACCATAAATCAATCAATTATCCATTGAATAATTTTAATTCGTAAAATTCTATTTTAAAAATTATTTTTTTAGATTAAATAATATAATATATTTTTTATAATTTTTAAAATGAAAAAAGTAATATTTCCTTCTAAAAGAATAAGTTTAAAAGATATGTTTTATGTTGATAATCTTGGAAATAAAAGAAATGCAGAAACAAATGAAATAATGGAATATAATTTTGAACCAAAGCAAATAATTAAAAATAATAATGATAAAAATAATAATATCGATACTGATGAAATTAATACTGATGAGATTAATACTGATGAAATGGAAATCGAATATGAAATCGAGTATGAAATCGAAAATGATACTATTTATGATAATACTGATCGTAATGATGATGATAATACTGATGATGATAATGCAGAATATGATGCAGAAAACGATTTTTCTTCTCTTGAACAACAAGATAATGAAAAAGATATTGTATCTTTCATAAAAGAAAATAATTATCAAATAAAATTAGGATCGTGGTTCAAAGATATATGGTATCCGTTATTTGAACAAAAAGATATCTTGATTACTAATGAAATTTTATTATTTATTTATGATTATCAATCAGAACCAAATTTATACAATCATCAAGAAATAAATTTTATTCAAAAAAAGAAAGATTATAAAAGATTTCTTATTAAAAATGAAATTGATTTTGAAATCATCAAATATTACGAAAATATAGAAAATGATTATTTTATTTTAAAAGATGAAATTAAAACACATAACAAACAATCATTGATTCAAAAAACTTGGTTAATTTTATCTATTGATAATTTTAAAGAATCAATAATGTTAATGAATGATTTAAATTCTAAAAAAAATAAGAAAATATTTATTATCATTGAAAAAATATTATTTGATTATTCTAAATATATTTCAGAATGTAAACATAACAAATTAAAGATAGAATATGAAAACAAAATAACGATCAAAGAAAAAGAATTAAAAGAACAAATAGATAAATATAATACTTTTTCTAATATTTTTATAGAAAGAAAGAATATAGATCTTGAACAGATATTTTATATTGCTAGTTCAAATAATTATCTTTCGCAAAATATATTTAAGATCGGAGGATTGGGAAATTATAAAAATATAAAATCAAATAATTGTAATCCTTCTGATAAAGATAATTTTTTCTTTTTAGCTATATTCAGAGTTCATGATTATAAATTGATAGAATATTTTATTAATTCATTTCTTAAGATTTTTATGATTCCGAATAAAAAAGAATTAATACAAATTAATTACGATGATTTATTTAATGTGATTGAAATGATCGTTGAACAAGTCAATGAATATGTTTCTTATTTTAATTGTAATCAAGAAAATTATGTTAGAAGAATGAATGAGATTAATTTAGATTTAAAAGAAAATTTGAAAATCAGAAATAATACAGATATCTGGAAAGATTGTTGTATAAATAAGAATTATAAAAAGTTTAATGTTGTTAAAAATTGTTTAGAATGAATAATAATTTGTTGAAATATTTTAGAATGATTATTAAGAAATATTTTTATTTTTCTTCGAAGACAATCATGATTCAAGTTTGAATAGAATTTTATCTTTTTTTATTTTTCTTCGAAGATTATCACGATTCAAGTTTGATTAAAATTTTATCTTTTTTTATTTTTCTTCGAAGATTATCACGATTCAAGTTTGAATAGAATTTTATTTTTTTTTATTTTTTCTTCGAAGATTATCATGATTCAAGTTTGAATAGAATTTTATCTTTTTTTATTTTTTATTCGAAGATAATCATGATTCAAGTTTGAATAGAATTTTATTTTTTTTTATTTTTTCTTCGAAAGACAATCATGATTCAAGTTTGAATAGAATTTTATTTTTTTTTATTTTTTCTTCGAAAGACAATCATGATTCAAGTTTGAATAGAATTTTATTTTTTTTTATTTTTTATTCGAAAGATAATCATGAAGATAGATTTGAATAGAATTTTATTTTTTTTTATTTTTTATTCGAAAGATAATCATGAAGATAGATTTGAATAGAATTTTATTTTTTTATTTTTTCTTCGAAGATTATCTAAAGATGAGTTTGATTAAAATTTTATTTTTTTGAAATATTCTTCGAAAGACAATCATGATTCAAGTTTGAATAGAATTTTATTTTTTTTTATTTTTTCTTCGAAGATAATCATGATTCAAGTTTGAATAGAATTTTATTTTTTTTGAAATATTCTTCGAAAGACAATCATGATTCAAGTTTGAATAGAATTTTATTTTTTTTTATTTTTTATTCGAAAGATAATCATGAAGATAGATTTGAATAGAATTTTATTTTTTTTTATTTTTTATTCGAAAGATAATCATGAAGATAGATTTGAATAGAATTTTATTTTTTTTGAAATATTCTTCGAAAGACAATCATGATTCAAGTTTGAATAGAATTTTATTTTTTTTATTTTTTCTTCGAAGATTATCTAAAGATGAGTTTGATTAAAATTTTATTTTTTTGAAATATTCTTCGAAAGACAATCATGATTCAAGTTTGATTAAAATTTTATTTTTTTGAAATATTCTTCGAAAGACAATCATGATTCAAGTTTGATTAAAATTTTATCTTTTTTAAAATATTCTTCGAAAGACAATCATGATTCAAGTTTGAATAGAATTTTATTTTTTTTTATTTTTTCTTCGAAAGACAATCATGATTCAAGTTTGAATAGAATTTTATTTTTTTTTATTTTTTATTCGAAGATAATCATGATTCAAGTTTGAATAGAATTTTATTTTTTTTTATTTTTTCTTCGAAAGACAATCATGATTCAAGTTTGAATAGAATTTTATTTTTTTTTATCTTTTCTTCGAAAGACAATCATGATTCAAGTTTGAATAGAATTTTATTTTTTTTTATCTTTTCTTCGAAAGACAATCATGATTCAAGTTTGAATAGAATTTTATTTTTTTTTATCTTTTCTTCGAAAGACAATCATGATTCAAGTTTGAATAGAATTTTATTTTTTTTTATTTTTTCTTCAAAGATTTAAAATAAATAAAAAAATTATTTTTCAAAGATAACACCACCCTTTCCAGAGAGACCCCCAGATTTTACAAAAAGTATAACATTCTAAAAAAGAAAACATCATTCCGTAGCTTAATCAAAATTAACAATAAAGAACAATAAATATATAAAATTATATGGAAAAAATCATTAAAATAAATTAACATTTTATTTAATTTTAACATCGATCCAATAAAGGCCTTCTTTGTATCTTTTATTACTAAAACCTTTAGATTTTAATATTTTATTAAAGGAAATATTAGATAATTTTTCTTCTTCGTTTTTAAACATATTAAACCAATCAAGATATAAATCATATAAATCTTTTGATTTTATTTTAAAATTAATTTCTTTGATTATATATTTGTCTAAAAATATTTTAATCGGATCTATATTTTCTAATAATTCATTTTTAATAGAATTAATTATTTTTTTATTCAATCCATCTTTATAATATTTATTAGAACCGTTAATGATCCAAGTGAAAAATTTATTAAAATCACAATCATAATTTTCTATTAATTGTTTTTCATAAATATTATCAGCCTCTGGCTCATCGACAATATTTTTAAATGGGATATAAATTAATCTTCTTACCATAGCATAAGTATTATAATTAAAATTAGGTTTATAATTTGAACAAAGAATTAATTTACAAAGCATATCTGTGATGAGTTTGAATAGAATTTTATTTTTTTTTATTTTTTCTTCGAAGATAATCATGATTCAAGTTTGAATAGAATTTTATTTTTTTTTATTTTTTCTTCGAAGATAATCATAAAGATAGATTTGATTAAAATTTTATTTTTTTTATTTTTTCTTCGAAGATAATCATAAAGATAGATTTGAATAGAATTTTATTTTTTTTTATTTTTTATTCGAAGATAATCATGATTCAAGTTTGAATAGAATTTTATTTTTTTTTATTTTTTCTTCGAAGATAATCATAAAGATAGATTTGATTAAAATTTTATTTTTTTTATTTTTTCTTCGAAGATAATCATAAAGATAGATTTGAATAGAATTTTATTTTTTTTTATTTTTTCTTCGAAGATAATCATGATTCAAGTTTGAATAGAATTTTATTTTTTTTTATTTTTTCTTCGAAGATAATCATGATTCAAGTTTGAATAGAATTTTTATTTTTTTTATTTTTTCTTCGAAGATAATCATAAAGATAGATTTGAATAGAATTTTATTATTTTTTATTTTTTTTATTTTTTCTTCGAAGATAACATAAAGATAGATTTGAATAGAATTTTTATTTTTTTTATTTTTTCTTCGAAGATTATCTAAAGATGAGTTTGATTAAAATTTTATTTTTTTTATTTTTTCTTCGAAGATAATCATAAAGATAGATTTGAATATAATTTTATTATTTTTTATTTTTTCTTCGAAGATAATCATAAAGATAGATTTGAATATAATTTTATTATTTTTTATTTTTTCTTCGAAGATAACATAAAGATAGATTTGAATAGAATTTTTATTTTTTTTATTTTTTCTTCGAAGATAATCATGATTCAAGTTTGAATAGAATTTTTATTTTTTTTATTTTTTCTTCGAAGATAATCATAAAGATAGATTTGAATAGAATTTTTATTTTTTTTATTTTTTCTTCGAAGATAATCATAAAGATAGATTTGAATAGAATTTTATTTTTCTTTTTGGAAAAAATGGGTAAAATACGTGATAAAATTAATATAAAAAAAAATCGTGATCCAGGATCAGGTATATCTGTTTACTACATAAAAACAAAAATAGATTCTTTTATCGTGTATCAAAATCAAAAATAGAAATCAAAGATAATAAGTACAATATGAAAGATATCTTTAAAATATTAAATTATGAAAACTATGAAGATTATTTTAAAAGTAAAGATATCATTTATTATTCTCTTTCTGAGATAAAAAATGATTTCATGGAAAAACAAGAAGATATAGAATTAATTAATCATCTTGAATTATATAGCAAAGAATTGAATATATTTATTATATGAAAATCAAAAATTATACAATAAATCTAGGTACTTGGTTCGAAGATATCCGGTATCCATTATTTGAACAAAAAGATATCTTGATTACTAATGATATTTTGATATTTATTCATTATGAATTATCAGAGGCAAATAAACAAATTAAAAAACATTTTATAGAATCTTTAAAACTTTATAAAATAAATTTTATATTTTTTAAAATTGTAACAAATAATAAAAATATACATATAAAAATATACATATAAATTTGTTATTTTGTTATCTTTTTATTAATTTTATTATTTTTGAAAATATACACGCTATATTTTTACCCCTAAAATAACGTATATCGTATTACACAGATTCACTTTTTATATTATTAAATATTATTAAATAAATTTTGTTTTTCATACTATATTTATACTTTAATCTTTTAATTTAATATTCATCCAGTAATTTCCATCTTTGTATCTTTTATTAATATAATTTTTATCTTTCAATGCTTTAGTAAATTGAATAATTGAAAGTTTTTCATCATATTTATTTTCTTTCCAAATATTATATTTTTCAAATAAATGAGATGATTTAATTTTAGATTTTTCTTCTACTGCTAAACATTCCGAAATAAATTAATAGAGGTTTAATACTTTTTTTAATAATATCTTCTTTAATTGAATTATATTTAAAATCTTTTTCTTGTAAGTATTTATTTGCACCTTTAACCATCCAAGTAAATAATTCATTCATATCGCAAGAATAATTTTCTATTAATTTTTTTTCATTTTCTTTTTTTGGATATTCTATAAATTTATTTTTAAATGGAATATAAACTATTCTTCTGTATAATGCAAAATCATTTAAATTTAAATTTGGTTCAAAGTTAGATGATAAAATTAATTTACAATGATGATTTGAACATAAGGATTTAATTTTTCTTTCATTTAATTTAATATCTTTATTTTGTTTATTTTCAGATTCATCAATAAAATATAATCTTTTATTTTTTAATCTATATCTATTTTGAATTTCACTTGGTTCTTTTTTATCAAAAACTTTAAAATCTATATTGGTAGATAAATTTCCTAAAATTAAATTAAGAAATTTGATTAAAGTTGATTTTCCGTTTCCGCCTTCTCCATTAAAATATATAAAATAATCTGATTCTATTCCTGATATCATCAATCCCATATATTTATGTATAGAATCTATTAAAATATCATTATTTGGATCTTTATTTGTAAATACATCATTGATAAATTTTGGTATTTCATTATAATCTTCAATAAACTCATAAGGGCAAGAATCAGTAAAATAATCTTATGATGTTCTATCTCTAATTTCTAAAGATTCAAAATTAATTATTTTATCTTTGAATGCTAATTCATTCTTTTTATGATTATTGAAAATAATTTCATTAGGATGGTATATTTCTAATTTAAATTTTATATCTTCTTTGTAATTTTCTATTTTATTTAAGTAAACATTAATTATATTTGTATTTTCAATTTTATTAAAATAAGTTAATAATTTAGATAAATTTCGTTTATATAATTTAACATATTTATATATATTTTTTCTAATATCTAACTCAGAACTGAAATAATCATAAATATTTTTTTTAAGATTATAAACATAAGCAGTATTATTCTTATTGATGAAAATATATTTTTTAAGATAATCTAAAATTTTATTTTCAACGAATTCATCATCGATGATAGCGTTTATTACTTTGTGTATATCTTTAACATATTTTTTATATTCATTTTCTCGTTTGATTGATTCATATTCTACTTTATTCATTTCTTCTTTAGGTAAATCAAATGTTTTTTTAAATTCATCTGAAAAATGATGAAAATACATTTCTTCTTCAATAACGTTTATTTTATTATAAATTTCAGGGATAAAAGAAATAATCAATTCTAAATCAGACAAAGAAAGATTTTTTTTAAATAGATTTTTATCATTTATATTATGTTGATTCCATTCATCGATATAAAAATCTTTATTTTTAAAAGAATCATTTTTTATCATCCATGATATCCAAATATCTTTATCAATATTATTTTTTTTAAAATAATATATTAATTCGTATTGGAATAAATCTTTGAAAGCAAAATTAGATTGATTGGTATTTAAGAAAATATCTAAATCCATTATTAATTATGATTTTAAATACAAGAAGAAAAAATTTATTTTCTGATTTTCAATTATTTAATTATTTATTTTTAATATATAAAATTTCATTTATTATTTTAGATTAAAATCAAAAGATTTTAAGGAAATAAATTTTGATTTGTTTAAAAAATTTAAAATTAGTATTTTTTATTATTTTTTATTATTTTGATAAATGTGTTGTGATCACAAGGTAAGATAAATTTTTTTTATTTTTGAAAAATGAGAAATATAAAAATGTGGTTCAGGATCAGGTATATTATATACTACTAATCAGATCTTGAAGAGATTAGTATTTAGGATATAAGATATTCGTTTGAATAGAATTTTATTTTTTTTATTTTTCTTCGAAGACAATATGATTCAAGTTTGATTAGAATTTTATTATTTTTTATTTTTTCTTCAAAAGACAATCATGATTCAAGTTTGATTAGAATTTTATTTTTTTTTATTTTTTCTTCGAAGACAATTATGATTCAAGTTTGATTAGAATTTTATTATTTTTTATTTTTTCTTCAAAAGACAATTATGATTCAAGTTTGATTAAATTTTTATCTTTTTTAAAATATTCTTCGAAAGACAATCATGATTCAAGTTTGATTAAATTTTTATCTTTTTTAAAATATTCTTCGAAAGACAATCATGATTCAAGTTTGAATAGAATTTTATTTTTTTTTATTTTTTCTTCGAAGATAATCATAAAGATAGATTTGATTAAATTTTTATTTTTTTTTATTTTTTCTTCGAAGATAATCATAAAGATAGATTTGATTAAATTTTTATTTTTTTTTATTTTTTCTTCGAAGATAATCATAAAGATAGATTTGATTAAATTTTTATTTTTTTTTATTTTTTCTTCGAAGATAATCATAAAGATAGATTTGATTAAATTTTTATTTTTTTTTATTTTTTCTTCGAAGATAATCATAAAGATAGATTTGATTAAATTTTTATTTTTTTTATTTTTTCTTCGAAGATAATCATAAAGATAGATTTGATTAAATTTTTATTTTTTTTTATTTTTTCTTCGAAGATAATCATAAAGATAGATTTGATTAAATTTTTATTTTTTTTTATTTTTTCTTCGAAGATAATCATAAAGATAGATTTGATTAAATTTTTATTTTTTTTATTTTTTCTTCGAAGATAATCATAAAGATAGATTTGATTAAATTTTTATTTTTTTTATTTTTTCTTCGAAGATAATCATAAAGATAGATTTGATTAAATTTTTATTTTTTTTATTTTTTCTTCGAAGATAATCATAAAGATAGATTTGATTAAATTTTATTTTTTTTTATTTTTCTTTTTTAAAAAAAAATGAGTAAAATACATGATAAAATCAAAATAAAAAAATATGATCCAGAATTAGGTATTATACTACTAATCAGATCTGAAGAGATTGGTTATTTTGGGGATATTAATATTTTTTGAAATCTTCTTCGAAGAAACATATTAATGTAAAATTAAATTATAATCATAAATATAATATATAAAAATACATAAAAAATTATTTTTAATAAAATAAAAATCTAAATTATTCATCTCTAAAAAACTATAAAATCATATGTTAACGAATTCACAATCAAATCAAGATTTTAATGCAATATTTAACCAATGAACACCATCTTTAAATCTTTTATTTTCAAAACCTTTAATCTTTAAAGATTTAGAAAATTTAACAATAGAAAATATTTCTTCACTGTTTTCTTTAGACCATAAAACATATTTATCATATAGAATAGAAGATTTGATTTTATGATTTTTATCTTGAATTATATTATTATCAATAAAATATTTTACAGGATCAGAATTTTGAATTAATAATTCTTTTAAATTTTCTGTTATTTCATATTCAAAACCTTCTTTGATATATTTATTGGCTCCTTTAACTAACCAAGTAAAAAATTCATCCATATCACAAGAATAATTTTCTATTAATTTCTTTTCATTGTAAATTTTAGGATTTGATTTAAAAACATTTTTAAAAGGAATATAAATTAATCTTCTTACAACAGAATAACTTTCAAAAGAAATATTTAGATCATAATTAGAAGATAAAATTAATTTACATGGTGATTTGGAACACAATGATTTAAGTTTTCTTTCATCTATTTTTTGATTTTCTTTAGATTCATCGATAAAATATAATCTTTTAGATTTTAATCTAAATCTATTTAATATTTCTTCTGGTTCTTTTTTATCTATTGTTTTAAAATCAATTGAACAAGAAAGATTATTTAATATTTTTGAAATAAAATTTATTAAAGTACTTTTACCATTAGCTCCAATTCCATGAAAATTAATAAAATAATCTGATTCGTTTCCTGTTATTAAAAATCCTAATAATTTATGTAACATTTTAATAATATTTTCATCATCAAATAAATCAATAATAAAATTAGGAGTTTCATTATAATCTTCAATAAATTCATAAGGGCAAAAATCAGTAAAATAATCTTCCGATGATCTATCTCTAATTTCTAAAGATTCAAAATTAATTATTTTATCTTTGAATGCTAATTCATTCTTTTTATGATTATTGAAAATAATTTTATTAATTTTATTTTTTTCTAGTAAGAAATAAATATCTTCTTTGTAATTATTTACTTTTTCAAGGAAATTATTAATTATTGTTGTATTTTCTATTTTATTAAAATATACAGAAAGATTCGATAAAGATTGTTTAAATTTTATAAATCTATCTTTAACAAATTTTTTTATTTTAGATTCACCAGATATATAATTATAAATTTTTTCATTTTCATTATAAATATAAGCTGTTTGATTTTCACTGATAAAAATATCATTTTCAAATAAATTTATTATTTTTTTTTCTATAAAATCTTTATCAATAGTTCTGTTAATTATTGTAAACAAATTTTCTTTATATTCTTTATATTCTTTTTCTAATTTAATAGAATTTTGTTCTGTTACACATAAATCAACATCGTTTTCTGTTAAGGTTTTTTTTATATCATAAGAAAATTCATGAAAATATATTGGTTTTTCTTTTATATTTAAAATATTGTATATACAAGGTATATTGTAAGAAAAATCATGGAAATATGTCAGTTCTTCTTTTATATTTAAAATATTATATATACAAGGTATAAACAATAAAGAAATTTTTAATTCATTAATTGTTAATGATTTTTTAAAAATTGTTTTATCATAAAAATCATGATCATTCCATTCATTTTCATATCTTTCTTTATCATTATCAAATTTGATCATTCCATTTATCCATATATCTTTGTTTATTTTATTTCTTTTAAGAAGATAAATTAATTCATATTGAAATGAATCTTTGTATATAAAATTATATACATCTGAATTGAATAAATTATTTAAATCCATATTTTGAATTTATTTTTAAATTTATTTTTAAATTTGTTTTATTATAATTTCAATTATATTAAAAAATGATAAAATCTTTTTCGAAAGACAATTGTGATTGATGCTTTGATTAAATTTTTATCTTTTTAAAATATTCTTCGAAAGACAATTGTGATTCAAGTTTGAATAGAATTTTATTAATTAATCAATATAATTTTGAATGGATTTTTATTATTTTTATTTTTTGAAATCTTCGAATAAAAAAATATAATTAATTATTATGGTAAAATTAGATTAAAATATTATGATTGTTAGGATTTCAAATCATCCGGAGATTTTCTCCGGGTGTTTTTTTATATCTATAAACAATAAAATAAAATCAAAAATTAATAATTAATATTCTTAAAATTTGAAATTATACTATAATATAATAAAACAAAAATGGATTCTTTTATCGTATATCAAAATCAAAAAATAGAAATCAAAAGATAATAAGTACAATATGAAAGATATCTTTAAAATATTAAATTATGAAAACTATGAAGATTATTTTAAAAGTAAAGATATCATTTATTATTCTCTTTCTGAGATAAAAAATGATTTCATGGAAGAACAAGAGGATATTGATTTAATCAATCATCTTGAATTGTATAGCAAAGAATTAAATATTTTTGATTTTATAAAAATTAATAATTATCAAATAAAATTAGGATTGTGGTTTAAAGATATTTGGTATCCTTTATTTGAACAAAAAGATGTATTAATTACAAATGATATTTTGAAATTTATTCATTATGGTATTAACAAATCAGGGGTGGATAGATATCCAACCCTGAATTATTATGAAATAAAAAAAGATTTTAAAAAAATTTTAAATAATAATAATATTAATTTTATAGAAATAAATTATCTTGATTTGAAAAAACTAAATTATAAACATATTGATGAAGAAATAAAAAATTTAAAACCGAACAATCTTATTCAAAAGAAATGGATTTTATTATCAGTACGTAATTTTAAATCTTTGATTATGAGACTTAATACAAAACCTGCTCAAGAAATTAGAGATTATTATATTACTCTTAAAGAAATTATTTATGATTTTATTAAATATATTTCTGAATTTAAAACTATTCAAGAAAAAATAAATTTATTAGAGTAACAAATATCTCTTATCTCTTCAAAATAAATTAATATCAAAGATCAAGAGATACAATCAAAGATCAAAAGATATCAAATAAAAATCAAGAATTAAAAAACAAATAAAAAATCAAAAAGAATTAAACGTTTCATGAATACTATCACAATAAAATCTAATAAACTAATGAATTTGTATATTTTTGTTTTTTCGTATCAAATAAGATTTAATCACTACGATTTTTTTTTTTCGTATCAAATAAGATTTAATCACTACGATATTATTATTTCGTATTAAATAAGATTTAATCACTACGATATTTTTTCGTATCTTTAGATGAAATAATAAATTAATTTTAAGTGAACAAATTTACTATATTTAGAAATAAAATACAATAATCAAAAATTAGTTTAAGAAATTATTTTTTATTTTAAAAATTATTTGAAAGAAATAATTTGACTTTAAATTTTAATTAAAAAAATTATCTTTATTATTATTATGTTTATGGTAAAAATGTTATAATTCAAAAGATCTAGATTAACATATAAAAACATTATTCAAATTATTTCAATACAAAAAGAATAATGAATTAAAAATCATGAATAACATTTTCAACTTTATTAATATCCATAAACTTTTTCATAATAAACAATAATAGAATAAATCTTGCGAAATATGAGAAGAATTAAATGAAGATAATCAAATCATTGGTTTTTTCAATCTTGAAATTATTAATTTTCGCATATTGTTTACAATTTGAAAAGTAAATATATCCATTTTTATTTTTAGATTCATCATTATCGATAAAATTTTTAATAATACAAATCGTTTAGATTTTAATTGTTGATTTTCTTGATCTTTTAATAAAAGTTGATTATCTTTAATTTTTAATTGATTTTGAAAAAATAAAGATAATTGTTTTTCTTGAATAATTTTAAATTCAGAAATATATTTAGAATATTCGATTAATAATTTTTCTAAATTAATATAAAACAATCTTACATATTTAGATTTAATCATTGCAACTTGTTTGAAATTATCAATAGATAAAATAAGATATTTTTTTAAATGTATTGTATGTGGATTTGATTTTTTAATATCTTCTTTAATATATTCATAAAATTCTGATCTTGGATCTTTATAATTTATTTGTTCAAATTCTATTTCATTTGCTTTTAAAAATTCAATAAAATGATGTTTTTGATCATTATTGACATACGCGGAAATTCCGCGATTGTCAGATTTATCATATTTATTAATAAAATCAAGTAAATTAGGAGTGATCAGTATCTCTATTTTATTATAAAGTTGATTCCATAATTCATTAAATATTTTATTATCAGATAAATTAATTTTTTTAACTTTTATAAAATCAAAAATATTTAATTCTTTACTGAATAATAGAATATATTTAATAAATTTAATTATTTCTTGATCATCGAAATTATCAATTAAATCATTTAAAGAATAATAAATATCTTCATCAGTTTCAAAATATTCTTGATAATCATAATTCAAAGAATCACAAATATCTTTCATAGAATATTTATTATCTTGAATTTTGATTTCGTGATTGTTGAAAAATATATTATCCATTATGATAGATTATTTTTATAATAAAATAATATTATTTCAATTTTTTAATTAAAATCAAAAATCAATTTTATATACAAATAATATAAAAATACAATGTCAAAAAAAATAAAAAAACTTTTTTTTCATGATCAAAGAGAAATAATAGATAAAAATATCATTTATGATGATATAGAAATATTAGAACTTAGTGAAATAGAAAAAGATATAGATTTAAATTTTATAAAAAAATTTAAAAATTTAAAAATTTTAACTTATTATAAATGTGGTTCTAAAGATATTTTTACAAAAGATATATTAACTAATAAATTAGAAAAATTACAATTTCATTTGATACCAGCAGGATTTGGATTTGATCATATATTTAAAAAAGATTTTTTAAATAATCTTAATAATTTGAAATATTTAATTTTTAAATATCAACCTCAAAATCAAGATATTGATTATAGTGAATATAATGATTCTTCTGATGATGAAAAAGATTTAAATATTTATAAAAAACCAACTAAAGAAGAATATTGTATGAATTTAAATGAATATTATTTTCCATCTTCTATTAAATATTTAGAAATTTGTACTTGGAAGAAATTTTTAGGTAATTGTAAATTTTTAGAAAAATTAATTAATTTAGAATTATTAGAAATAGAATTTTTAGAAAGTTCATCGTTTGCAAAACACGAATTTGATTACATAGATCTCAAATATTTAAATATTGATGATAGTGTTATCAAACTTCCTATTTCTCTTAAATATCTTGTATTAAGACAATCTTCTGATTTATTAAAATATATTGATGAAGATTTAAATTTAGAAGTATTGCAATTAGATTATTTTGATGATTTAGAATATAAATATAATTTTAAAATCAATACTAAAATATTAATTTTAGAAAATTATTATTATCATCAAATTGAAAATATTAACAAAATTGATATGAATTTTTTAAATTATATAAATATAGAAAAAATAATCAGGATATCAAAAAGATATAAAAATAAAATAGATTTAAATAAATTAGATTTAAATAAAATTGAAATAATTTAGTTTTAACAAAATGCATTTAAGAAAAATAACATTGTTAATAATAACTTTATTAATATATAAATCAATACAATTAACAGAAATTCAAGAAGAATTAGCTCTAGAAAGTTCTATGAAATTTATTTTTCTTATTTATGGAACAAGATGTGAAGATAAGCAATTTAAATCAGAAGAACAAGATAATTCTTCAATTAAAAAATTATCCGAAAGAGACAAAGGGCAAAAGGAATTATTAAGGTATTCTGAACATTTACATAATTTTTTTAATTACATAATTTTATATGAAAATGAATCTATTAACTCTATTCCTGAGATAATTAAATATACTATTAATTGTGTAAATATTATACGAAATATGTTTATTGATTACTTATCAAATTATCCAGAACATGATATTTGGCCGAGATATTATTACAATGAAGAAGAAAATGAATTTAAATTTTCATTAGGAGGATTAGGATCAATGATATCTTTTTTAGATCAAGATGAGGATAATTTTGTTAAAATCTTTCCTATGATTTTTAACAAGAATAATAAAGAAGTAATTAAAAAATTAAATGGAAAAATTAAATTTTATAATTCAAATAATCGAGATATAGATTTTGTGAAAAAAAATAAAGAATACATTTCTTTATTTAAATCTAAAAATCAAGATGAAAGAAAAAAACCAGAATATCTTGAAAAAAATATTCATAAAAATAAATTTATAGATTTTACTAAAAATGAAAATTATATTAAATTGATTAATGAAAAAGAATTTATTAAAATATCTTTACATCATGTTATTCCATTAAGTGTCATAAATAATTTTGTATTATTTTATGATAGTTATGAAAATAATATCAGACAAGATGATAATTTACCGATGAGAATATTGAATAGAAGATTTCAATTAGCTTCTTATAGAGAAATTTTAGGATCTTTGATTCATGATTTAGGAACTGAATTTTTAAATGTTTTAGAAAATTATCCTACAGAATTAAATACACATTTAAATTGGCTTCCTTCTAATTTATTTTACGGTCCAAGATTTAGATTAGATGATCCTAAAAAAGAATTTGAAAAAAACAGTGAAATAATCATCGGAAGACAAATGTATAATTATCTTTTGAATATTTATAATCAAATGATTAATTTTTTAAAATTTATAGAAAATAAACAAAAAGAATTAAACGATAAAAAAATCAACGTGATTAAATTTATTAGATCTGATAAAGATATTGAATCCAGAATGAAAAATATTTATTTTGATTATATTAGATCTGAAAATTTTATTAATTCTAGATTTCCAATAAAAATGAATCCTAACAAATGGGTTTTGATAAATTCTAAATATCAAATAGCAAATTCAGAACAATATGAAGAAAATATAAAATCTAATTTACTTCCAGATCAAACTCCTTTATGGTTAAGAAAATTATTTGAAAATGAATTAAATCAAAGAAAAGATAATGATGACGATGAAGATAATAGTCAATTTCAAAATAGTTTATCACCAGCTTTATTAGGTTGTATTGCAGGGATAAGTTCTCAACATTATTCTAAAAGAGAAATAAAAAAAAATAAAATAAATAATTTAATAGAAGAAATAAAATCTATATCTGATGTTCAAAAAGAATTTGAAAAACAAAATAATTATACTTCTATTGAAAATTATATTAAATTTAATATGTTATTATTTAAATCAAAATCAATTAATAGTTTTTTAAAAGAAAAATGTTTATTCAGTGATAATATATTATCATGTAAAAAGAAAACAGTCATATATTCAACTTTAGGAGGAACTGCTATTGGCTGTGTTTTTGGAACTATAATTCCTATAGTTGGAAATTTAATTGGATGTGTTACCGGATCGTTGATTTCTTCTCTTGTAAGTTTACCTGGTTCTGTTTTCATTTCATCTTATATATGTTAATTTTTTAATTTTAATTCTCAATTAAAATATATTTTTACAATTTTAAATAATATAAAATTAATTTTAATAAGTTATATAAAGTTTATTATTTTTGTAATCAATTGGAGTTTTAGAATCTTTCCATTTTAAGATATTTTTAACATAATTCCATAATTGAACTTTATTTTTATTTTCTAAATTTAATCTTGATAATAATTCTTTTCTTGATAAATTAAGATTATTTTTATCAATACAATTATCTAATAATTTTATGATTTCTTGTTTAAGTTCATTTAAGATAATATTTTCATTATTTATTATCAAAGGTTCTGGGATAATTGGTTTAAGTTCATACATTGAAGTTAATTTATTTTTGATTAAATTATTTATATAATCATAAGGTTCATTGATATTCTTGATAACTAATTGAATTAATTCTTTTAAATATTTATAATGTAAAATGAAAATTTCTTTATCGTTTTTATCTCTGAAATCATCTAGTATATCATGAATAACATTTTCAACTTTATTAACATTATAAACTTTTTCATAATAACAATAATAGAATAAATCTTGCGAAGTATGAGAAGAATTAAATGAAGATAATCTTGAAATTAAATTATCAGTTTTGCCGATCTTGAAATTATTAATTATAGCATATTGTTTGCATGTTGCGATATAAATATATCCATTTTTATTTTTAGATTTAACATTATCGATAAAGTTTTTAATAACAAGATTCGTAGATTTTAATTGTTGATTTTCTTGATCTTTAATTTTTAATTGATTTTGAAAAGATAAAGATAATTGTTTTTCTTTTAATAAATTTATTTTATCTTGATTACTTTTAAATTCAGAAATATATTTAGAATATTCGATTAATAATTTTTCTAAATTAATATAAAACAATCTTACATATTTAGATTTAATCATTGCAACTTGTTTGAAATTATCAATAGATAAAATAAGATATTTTTTAGAATGTATTGTATGTGGATTTGATTGATCGATATCTTTTAAAATATATTGATAATTTTTGATTCTTAAATCTTTATAATTTATTTGTTCAAATTCTATTTCATTATGATTTAAAAATTCTATAAAATGTTTTTTTTCATCTTTAAACACGCGGACGGATTTTCCGTCCACGTCATATTCATTAATAAAATTAAGTAAATCAGGTGTTATTAGTATCTCTATTTTATTATAAAGTTGATTCCATAATTCATTAAATATTTTATTATCAGATAAATTAATTTTTTTAACTTTTATAAAATCAAAAATATTTAATTCTTTACTGAATAATAGAATATGTTTAATAAATTTAATTATTTCTTCATCATCGAAATTATCAATTAAATCATTTAAAGAATAATAAATATCTTCATCAGTTTCAAAATATTCTTGATAATCATAATTCAAAGAATCACAAATATCTTTCATAGAATATTTATTATCTTGAATTTTGATTTCGTGATTATTAAAAAATATATTATCCATTATGATAAATTATTTTTATAATAAAATAATATTATTTCAATTTTTTAATTAAAATCAAAAATCAATTTTATATACAAATAATATAAAAATACAATGTCAAAAAAATAAAAAACTTTTATTTTATGATCAAAGAGAAGTAATAGATAAAAATATTATTTACGATATATTTGATTTTATTAATGAATATGACACGGACGGATTTTCCGTCCGTGTGTTTAGAGATGAAAAAAAACATTTTATTGAGTTTTTAAACGATAATTAAATAGATTTTGAATAAATAAATTATAAAAATCCAAGATCATAAATTTATGAATATCATTAAAGAAAAAAATAAAAAATCAAATCTACGTACAATACATTTAAAAATCTCTTGATATTGAATAAAAATAATATAATAATATTTTGATTTGATTATATGTTGATATTTTTGATTAGAAGATATTTGTAGAAAATTTATGAGCATGGTATTTTTATCTATAAACAATAAAATCAAAATTCAATGATTAATATTCTTAAAATTTGAAATTATAATAAATATATAATAAAACAAAAATGGATTCTTTTATTTTGTATCAAAATCAAAAAATAGAAATCAAAGATAATAAGTACAATATGAAAGATATCTTTAAAATATTAAATTATGAAAACTATGAAGATTATTTTAAAACTAAAGATATTATTTACTATTCTCTTTCTGAGATAAAAAATGATTTCATGGAAGAACAAGAAGATATAGAATTAATCAATTATCTTGAATTGTATAGCAAAGAATTAAATATATTTGATTTTATGAAAATTAAAAATTATACAATATATAATAATGAAATATTCAAAGAACTTTGGTTACAATTATATAACAAAAAAGAAATACTAATCACTCCTAATTTACTTAATTTTATTAATATTTATAATGAAAAAAACGCGGTCACTTTTAGTGACCACGTTTTTAAATATGAAAAAAAGCTATTTATTAAGTTTTTAAATGAAAATGAAATAGATTTTGAACAAATCGAATATAAAGATTTAAGATGCAATAACTATAATTATATTTTAAATGATATCAAAAATTCAGATAAAAGAACAATTCATTCAAAGAAATATATTTTGCTTACAATAGATAATTTTAAACAAGTTGCAATGATTAAATCTAAACATGTTAGATTATATTATATTGAAATAGAAAAAATTTTATCTTTATATTTTGATTATATTTCAAAATTTAATATTCAAAAAGGAATTCAATTATCTTTCTCTTTACAAAATAAATTAACAATCAAAGATCAAGAATTATTAATCAGAGATCAAAAAATATCAATTAGAGATCAAGAATTAATCAAAGCTAATAAAAAAGCAAAAAGAATTAATCAATTCATGAATAACATCACAATAAAATCTAATAAACTAGAATGGATTTATATATCTTCGAATGATAATTACCAAAAAGATAAAATATATAAAATTGGATCAACCGAAAGATTACATAAAAGAATTAGTAATTATCAAACCGGTCATCCTGATGATTATTATTATATTTATGTTAAAAAATGTTATAATTCAAAAGATCTAGATCATCATATAAAAACTTTGCTTAGATCATTTCAATACAAAAAGAATAATGAACTTTATTGTGGAATCAATATTGATGATCTTATTGATATTGTTAATTTTATTATTGATAATTATGATAAAAGTTTAGAATATTTATATGATTTTATTAAAACTAAATTAGAAAATAGTTTATCTAAAGATCCTATTATAATGAAAGCTTTAGATATTACTTCAATTTCATATGTTATAAATGATCAAGTTGAAACAATTAATATAGAAGAAGAAAATAGAGCATTGGTTAAAGAACAATTATTTAAAATCTTAGAAAATATTGATAATAATAAAAAAATAGAAAAAAAAGAATTATTAAATGATTTAAATATTAATATGAATAAAAACGATCTTTGGAAATATATTAAAGATATTCTTGATTGGAAAAACAGTAAGACCGTTTTAAATTATAATAATAAAAACTTTTATATTAGATTTTAAAAAATAAAGATAATTAATTTATTAATTGTAATAATCTGAAATTATTTCAACAGGATTAATCATAAAAAGAATTTTTAAATTTTTTATTTTTCAATCATAAAGATATGCTTGAATAGAATTTTATTATTTTTTTATTTTTCTTTATTTTTGAAAACAAATATTTTATAATTTCTTGAGCCGTTTTTACATACAGTCTCATGATTAAAGATTTAAAATTACAGTTAATAAAATATAAAATTCAAGTTTTCTGAACAAGATTATTAGGAGATATATTTTTAATCTCATTGAATATATGTTTAAAATTAATGGATTGTTATATTTGATTTCCATGTATTCAATGTTATTGTTTTGTAAAATGATCAATAGATTGCTTTTGTTTTTTTTATTTTTTTCAGGGCCTATGGCCATAGGCCCTGTTCCATAATGGATGAAATTCAAAATATCATTTGTAATCAAAATATCTTTCTATTTAAATAAGAGGATCCAATATAAATAAATCACAGATTATCATTTTTTATTTTCAGAAAGTTTTGATTAAAAAGATTATAAAAAAAATATTATCTGAAATTTCTCAATCAATCATAAAATAATTTTTAAAAAATAATTCAATTAATTATGTTTATCAAACAAATCATCTATTAAAATATTTTTATAAAAAGAAGAATAATTATTTTCTTTTATTTTTTTATTTGAAATAAAAATAACAATAATTTCTTTTCTCAAAGTTTTTTCTAATAAACTAATTTTTCTTACTAATTTAGAATTATATTCTTTATCTATATAAAAACAATTATCATTAAATTTACATTCTATTATGTAATTTTCTCTTTTAGTTTCTAATAAAAGATCAATTTGTATTTTATAATCTTTTGATTCTAAGATAAAAGGATAAAAAATATTTAATATTCTAATATTTAATTTTTTTTCTAAGGATTTAATATTTTTATAAATTATATTTTCAAAGCTTAAACCTCTCCATGAATAAAAATTTGGAGTATCAATTATATCATACCATGATTTTTTATCTTTCCAATAAATATAAAAATTAATAAACTCATGATTTATTCTGTAACAATTTTTTTTTTCTTTATTAAAATATGGTTTAGTGATAGATAAAATTTCACAATTTAATAAATATTTAATTTGTTCTAATACTTGATTAGATTTTGTTTTTAATTTATCTTTTATTTCTGTAAAAGATAAATAATTTTTCTTTGAAAAAACAATAGAATTTAATATATCAATGTATCTATTAGGATTTTCAAATATACTCGATATGAGATAATAAAATTCTTGAGATAAAATTCCATTTTTAGAAAAAATAATATTTTCTATATTTTCATTAATAGAATTCGATTTAATAAATTTCTTTAAATAAAAAGGAATTCCACCTACAATCATATATATAAAACAAACTTGTTCAATATTGTAATGATAATTTAATAAATTAAAATATTTATATGTTTCGTTTAATGTAAAAGGTTTCATATGAATAATGTATGATGCTCTAAAATTAAACTGATTTTGTGTTATTATAAAATTATTAATAATAAAATGAGAATCAGATCCGCATATTATTAATTTGATTTTTTGATCTAAATGACATGTATTCCAATAATGCCCAAGATAAGAAAGAAATGAAGATTTTTTTCTTTGAATCCAATTAATTTCATCTAAGAATAATATAAAATCTTTTTTAACATTTTTTAAATTAAAAAATATATCTTGCCATGATTTACAATTTAAAAAATTATTTTCAGGAAATTTTTCATTTAAAATATTTCTAAAATTAGATATTTGTTTTAAAGTGTTGAGATTATAAATACCGGTTATGGAAATAATTTGATTTTTAAAATATTCTTTTATTGTATATGTTTTTCCTATTCTTCTTGTTCCAAATAAAATTAATAATTCAGATTCAGTGGAATGAGAAAATTGATCAAGTACTTTCACACAATCATTTCTGATTATATTCATTTAATAAGAAAAAAAAAAAAAAAATCCTGTCTATTGATTTATCATCACTAATAATTTTAATTCTATTTTAACAAATGATTATTTTATTGAATAAAATTATTTTAGAATATTCTTCGAAGATAATCATAAAGATGAGTTTGAATGGATTTTTATCTTTTCTTCGAAGATAATCATGAAGATAAGTTTGAATAGATTTTTATCTTTTCTTCGAAGATAATCATGAAGATAAGTTTGAATGGATTTTTATCTTTTCTTCGAAGATAATCATAAAGATGAGTTTGAATAGATTTTTATCTTTTATTTATTTTTTAAAATCTTTCATTCTTATATCAAAATATAATTTTAATTTTCAAAAATAAATTTATAAACATTTATATGATTTTAGATTTTAATTAAAAATCTAATAAAAAACAAATATTTAAAGAATTTTAAATAATTATATAGATATTTATGATTAATTTAAAAAAAAAAGATTAAAATAAGATATTTGTATTTATGATTAATTTAAAAAAAGATTAAAATAATATATTTGTATTTGATATAATTAGGTTAAAAATTCTATTGATAAAATAATTTAATTATTATTATAGTTAAAATAAAATAATAGATAACCTTATATTTTAATAATTGTTTTAAAAATATTATAAATAATTATAAATTATTTAGTTATATCTATGATACCATTTTTTAAAAATTCTATTACCATTGCATATTTCATATCTTTAATTGTAATTTGCGATATAAGATCTTTGATTAAAACTTCTTTTTCTTTTTCATCGTGCCCTTTAATAACATTATATATTAGATTGATTTGATTTTCAAGACCATTATTCATTGATAAATTTTCTAACAAATCATCATCGCAATTATTTATTTCATCTAATTTAATTTTTTTTTCTTTATATTTATTTATCATGTTTATTATGATTGTATTATTTGCCATATTTAATGATTAAATTGATAAAATATATTATATTGAAAATGATAATTAATTAATTTATAAAATGTTCTTTAAAGAAGAAAGATAAATTCTATAATAATCTTAATATGATTAGATTTAATTTTTTTTATTAATTTTTCATTTTTATTTTTTCTAGATCCAAAAGCAAATCTTAAAATTAATTATTTTTATTATTCTAAGTCTATCGCTCTCCAATTATTATAATTTAATAATAATTATTTCATTAATTTTATCTTAAAATATTTATTTGGCAATGTTCGAGCAGAGTAATGATCAATTTTACTTAATTATAATTTTTTTAATTTTTATAAAATCGATAAAATTAGATATATGATAAAAATTACTTATAATTTAAAATTTATAATTAGGTATTAAAATTAAGTATTAAAATTAAGTATTAAAATTAAATTAAAATAGATACTATAATATTGTTTTTAAATTATATATTATTTTTTCAAAAATGATAAAATATATAGTTTGTGGCTCCTTTTGAATAATTTTATCAATATTTCTAATAATAAAACCGTAACTACTTTTAGTAATCACGATTTTATCAAAAAAATACAGAGGTTATAAATAATATTTAAATAGATTTTGAACAAATAAATTATAAAGAATCAAGATCATAATTTTATAAATCTTAAAGAAGATATTAAGAAATCAAATCCACGTATATTATGTTGAATAAAAATAATATAATAATATTTTAATTTGATTATATGTTGATATTTTTGATTAGAAGATATTTATAGAAAATTTATGAGTATGATATTTTTATCTATAAACAATAAAATCAAAATTCAATGATTAATATTTTTAAAATTTGAAATTATAATAAATATATAATAAAAATAAAAATGGATTCTTTTATCGTATATCAAAATCAAAAAATAGAAATCAAAGATAATAAGTACAATATGAAAGATATATTCAAAATATTAAATTATGAAAACTATGAAGATTATTTTAAAAGTAAAGATATTATTTATTATTCTCTTCCAGAGATAAAAAATAATTTCATGGAAGAACAAGAGGATATTGATTTAATCAATCATCTTGAATTATATAGCAAAGAATTAAATATATTTGATTTCATGAAAATTAAAAATTATAAAATAAATCTAGGTACTTGGTTCGAAGATATTTGGTATCCTTTATTTGAACAAAAAGATGTATTAATTACAAATGATATTTTGAAATTTATTCATTATGGAATTACAGGGTGTGTGGCGCCACACCCTGAAAAAAATAAAAATATTAAACATAATTTAATAGAATCTTTAATCAATTATAAAATAGATTTTAAAAAATTAAAACATAATAATCCTTTATCTTTAGAATATCAATATATTCAAGATGAAATTAAAAATTTATCTCCTAATAATCTTGTTCAGAAAACTTGGATTTTATTAACTGTTAGAAATTTTAAATCTTTGATTATGAGATTAAATACAAAAGTAGCTCAAGAAATTAGAGAATATTATATTTCACTCGAAGAAATCTTTTATGATTATTCTAAATATATTTCTGAGTTTAAAATCAATCAAGAAAAAATAAATTTATTAAAAGAAAAACAATTATCTTTATCTTTTCAAAATCAATTAAAAATCAAAGATCAAGAATTAACAATCAAAGATCAAGAATTAATCAAAGCTAATAAAAAAGCAAAAAGAATCAATCAATTTATGAATAACATCACAATAAAATCTAATAAACTAGAATGGATTTATATATCTTCGAATGATAATTACCAAAAAGATAAAATATATAAAATTGGATCAACCGAAAGATTACATAAAAGAATCAGTAATTATCAAACTGGTCATCCTGATGATTATTATTATGTTTATGTTAAAAAATGTTATAATTCAAAAGATCTAGATCATCATATAAAAACTTTACTTAAATCATTTCAATACAAAAAGAATAATGAACTTTATTGTGGAATCAATATTGATGATCTTATTGATATTGTTAATTTTATTATTGAAAATTATGATAAAAGTTTAGAATATTTATATGATTTTATTAAGAATAAATTAGAAAATAGTTTATCTAAAGATCCTATTATTATGAAAGCTTTGGATATTACTTCTATTTCATATACCTTCGGAGATCAAAGTGAAACAATCAATATAGAAGAAGAAAATAGAGAATTAGTTAAAGATCAATTATTTAAAATCTTAGAAAATATTGATAATAATAAAAAATTAAACAAGAAAGAATTATTAAATGATTTGAATATTAATATGAATAAAAACGATCTTTGGAAATATATTAAAGATATTCTTGATTGGAAAAATAGTAAAAGTATTTTAAATTATAATGATAAGAAATTTTATATTAAGTTTTAAAATATTTATTTTTTAAAATCTGCTTTGAAATATAATCATAAAGATAAGTTTGATTAAATTTTTATTTTTCTTCGAAAGATAATCATAAAGATATAGTTTGACTTATTTTGAATAATTTTATTAATATTTCTAATAATAAAAACATGATTACTTTTAATAAACACGATTTTATCAAAAAAATACAGAGGTTTTGAATGATAATTAAATAGATTTTGAACAAATAAATTATAAAGATCCAAGATCATAATTTTATAAATCATTAAAGAAGATATTAAGAAATCAAATCCACGTATAATATGTTGAATAAAAATAATATAATAATATTTTAATTTGATATATGTTGATATTTTTGATTAGAAGATATTTATAGAAAATTTATAAGTATGGTATTTTTATTTATAAACAATAAAATAAAATCAAAATTTAATGATTAATAAGATTTCAAATCATCCGGAGATTTTCTCCGGGTGTTTTTTTATATCTATAAACAATAAAATAAAATCAAAATTTAATGATTAATAAGATTTCAAATCATCCGGAGATTTTCTCCGGGTGTTTTTTTATATCTATAAACAATAAAATAAAATCAAAATTTAATGATTAATAAGATTTCAAATCATCCGGAGATTTTCTCCGGGTGTTTTTTTATATCTATAAACAATAAAATAAAATCAAAATTTAATGATTATTAAGATTTCAAATCATCCGGAGATTTTCTCCGGATGTTTTTTTATATCTATAAACAATAAAATAAAATCAAAATTTAATGATTATTAAGATTTCAAATCATCCGGAGATTTTCTCCGGGTGTTTTTTTATATCTATAAACAATAAAATAAAATCAAAATTTAATGATTATTAAGATTTCAAATCATCCGGAGATTTTCTCCGGATGTTTTTTTATATCTATAAACAATAAAATAAAATCAAAATTTAATGATTATTAAGATTTCAAATCATCCGGAGATTTTCTCCGGATGTTTTTTTATATCTATAAACAATAAAATAAAATCAAAATTTAATGATTATTAAGATTTCAAATCATCCGGAGATTTTCTCCGGGTGTTTTTTTATATCTATAAACAATAAAATAAAATCAAAATTTAATGATTATTAAGATTTCAAATCATCCGGAGATTTTCTCCGGGTGTTTTTTATATCTATAAACAATAAAATCAAAATTTAATGATTAATAAGATTTCAAATCATCCGGAGATTTTCTCCGGATGTTTTTTTATATCTATAAACAATAAAATAAAATCAAAATTTAATGATTATTAAGATTTCAAATCATCCGGAGATTTTCTCCGGATGTTTTTTTATATCTATAAACAATAAAATAAAATCAAAATTTAATGATTATTAAGATTTCAAATCATCCGGAGATTTTCTCCGGGTGTTTTTTTATATCTATAAACAATAAAATAAAATCAAAATTTAATGATTATTAAGATTTGCTCAACTTCTTATATTAAATATTTTAACTAAAATAATAATTAATTCAATTATTAAAATTTGAAATTATAATATATAATAAACAAAAATGGATTCTTTTATCGTGTATCAAAATCAAAAAATAGAAATCAAAGATAATAAGTACAATATGAAAGATATATTCAAAATATTAAATTATGAAAACTATGAAGATTATTTTAAAAGTAAAGATATTATTTATTATTCTCTTTCTGAGATAAAAAATGATTTCATGGAAGAACAAGAGGATATTGATTTAATCAATCATCTTGAATTGTATAGCAAAGAATTGAATATATTTGATTTTATGAAGATTAAAAATTATACAATATACAATGATGAAATATTCAAAGAATTTTGGTTGCAAATATATAATAAAAAAGAAATACTAATCACTCCTGGTTTACTTGATTTTATTAATAATTTTAATGAAAAAAATACTAGAGAGTTATCACTCGAAGTTTTAAATGAACAAAAATATCAATTTATTAAGTTTTTAAGGTATAATAAAATAAATTTTGAACAAATAGATTCAAACGATCCAAGATGTAATAATTATGATTATATTTTAAATGATATCAAAAATTCAGATAAAAGAACAATTCATTTAAAAAAATATATTTTACTTACAATAGATAATTTTAAACAAGTTGCTATGATCAAATCTAAAGAAGTTAGATTATATTATATTGAATTAGAGAAATTTTTATTTTATTTCTTTGAATATCTTAAAGAATTTAACATTCAAAAAGAAAAACAATTATCTTTATCTCTTCAAAATAAATTAACAATCAAAGATCAAGAAATATTAATCAGAGATCAAAAAATATTACTCAGAGATCAAGAATTAATCAAAGCAAATAAAAAAGCAAAAAGAATTAATCAATTCATGAATAACATCACAATAAAATCTAATAAACTAGAATGGATTTATATATCTTCGAATGATAATTACCAAAAAGATAAAATATATAAAATTGGATCAACCGAAAGATTACATAAAAGAATCAGTAATTATCAAACAGGTCATCCTGATGATTATTATTATGTTTATGTTAAAAAATGTTATAATTCAAAAGATCTAGATCATCATATAAAAACTTTGCTTAGATCATTTCAATACAAAAAAAATAATGAACTTTATTGTGGAATTAATATTGATGATCTTATTGATATTGTTAATTTTATTATTGAAAATTATGATAAAAGTTTAGAATATTTATATGATTTTATTAAGAATAAGTTAGAAAATAGTTTATCTAAAGATCCTATTATAATGAAAGCTTTAGATATTACTTCAATTTCATATACCTTCGGAGATCAAAGTGAAACAATCAATATAGAAGAAGAAAATAGAGCACTGGTTAAAGAACAATTATTTAAAATCTTAGAAAATATTGATAATGATAAAAAGTTAAACAAGAAAGACTTATTAAATGATTTAAATATTAATATGAATAAAAATGATGCCTGGGGATATATTAAAGATATACTTAATTGGAAGAATAGTAAAACTATTTTAAATTATAATGATAAAAAATTTTATATTAGATTTTAAAATAGTTATTTTTTATTTAAGATCTGTATTTAAAAAATCTTATCAAATTTTAATTATTATTTTATTTTTTTAAATATTCTTCGAAAGACAATCATGATTCAAGTTTGAATAGAATTTTATTTTTTTTTATTTTTTCTTCGAAGATAATCATAAAGATGAGTTTGATTAAAATTTTATTTTTTTTAAAATATTCTTCGAAAGACAATCATGATTCAAGTTTGAATAGAATTTTATTTTTTTTTATTTTTTCTTCGAAGATAATCATAAAGATGAGTTTGATTAAATTTTTATCTTTTTTAAAATATTCTTCGAAAGACAATCATGATTCAAGTTTGATTAAAATTTTATCTTTTTTAAAATATTCTTCGAAAGACAATCATGATTCAAGTTTGAATAGAATTTTATCTTTTTTAAAATATTCTTCGAAAGACAATCATGATTCAAGTTTGAATAGAATTTTATCTTTTTTAAAATATTCTTCGAAAGACAATCATGATTCAAGTTTGAATAGAATTTTATCTTTTTTTTTATTTTTTCTTCGAAGATAATCATAATTCAAGTTTGAATAGAATTTTATTTTTTTTTATTTTTCTTCGAAAGATAATAAATTGACAAGATAAAAATTATTTTTTACATTTTTATAATTATTGAAAAAAAAATATCAATAATATAATAACATGAGCATATAGATCATTTGAAAAATAATACTCATTTAAAAACTGATCAAAACATTGATTTCGGGATTCATAATGGTTTTATTTAATTATATTTTATCATTCAATAATTTAAAATTCTATGTATTTGAAACAATCGATGAATTATATTTTAAAGCTAAAGATATTTTAATAATATTAGGATATTCACAAGATAAAAAAACTATTGAATCATGTATTAATAAGATACCTAATAAATATAAAAAATCGTTAAAAGATTTAAAATTAACAACTTTGAATATTGAAAATCTTACTTTAACCAATGATGAAATATCACAACATTTAGAAAAAGAAATCTATATCAACGAATTAGGATTGTATAGATTGATATCGAAATCAAATAAAAATACAGAAGAATTTTTTAATTATATCTGTGATTTGATTTATGATAAAAAAAAAGAATCAATATACAAATATAAAAAGTTTAATTCTAAATTAAAATCTGATATAAAAATATTAATTGATGATAATGAAAAAATTTTTAAAATTAATAAAAATCTTCTTGAAATAATTAATAAATATGATATTGAATTAGATTTTATCAACAAAATGATATTAAATAAATAAAATATAATAATTTTTAATTTTATTTTTTTTTTTTAATTTTTAAAATTATTGAAAATATATTAAATTATAATAAAACGATATTTATTATAAAATAATGAATTTGATAAAAGAAATAAAAAATATTTATTTTGATAAAAATCAATTAATTGATAATATTTCAACATCTTTTAATAAGATTTTTTTATTTGATAATTTGGAAATTAATGTAATTGGAACAATCAGTGAATCGTATTATAGAGCTAAAGATATTTTAATAATATTAGGATATCCTCAAGATGAAAATTTTCTTAAAATATTTATTAGAGATATTATACCTGATAAATATAAAATATCATTAAAAAATATTAAATTAAAGTTAAAAGAGCCCAATTTATCTATTCCTGAATGTAAAAATTCATATCAATTTGATGAAGAAATCTATATCAATGAACCAGGATTCCATAAATTGATATCAAGTTCAAATAAAAAAAATGCAAAACAATTTCAAGATTATATTTATATTATGCTTAAAAAAACAATAATAGAAATATCAAATAAACATATTTCTGATATAGAAATGTTAATTAAAGAAAGTAAAAAAATCTTTGATTCATTGGAAAAAGAAAATATTAAATCAAATTCTGATAATGAAAAATTATCTAAAATTAAAGAAAAATTAATTAAAATAGAAGAAAAATTTTTAAAATTAAAACTAGAAGAAAATTATTTGAAATATGAAATAAATGATCTAAAATAATGTAAAATAAAAATGGAATATTATTTATTTTTCTTCTAAGATTATCTAAAGATAGATTTGATTAAAATTTTATTTTTTTTATTTTTTCTTCGAAGATAATCATAAAGATGAGTTTGATTAAAATTTTATTTTTTTTTATTTTTCTTCGAAGATAATCATAAAGATAGATTTGATTAAAATTTTATTTTTTTTTATTTTTTATTCGAAGATTATCATAAAGATAGATTTGAATAGAATTTTATTTTTTTTATTTTTTCTTCGAAGATAATCATAAAGATAGATTTGATTAAAATTTTATTTTTTTTATTTTTTCTTCGAAGATTATCATAAAGATAGATTTGATTAAAATTTTATTTTTTTTATTTTTTCTTCGAAGATTATCATAAAGATAGATTTGATTAATTTTTTATTTTTTTTATTTTTTCTTCGAAGATTATCATAAAGATAGATTTGAATAGAATTTTATTTTTTTTATTTTTTCTTCGAAGATTATCATAAAGATAGATTTGATTAATTTTTTATTTTTTTTATTTTTCTTCGAAGATAATCATAAAGATAGATTTGAATAGAATTTTATTTTTTTTATTTTTTCTTCGAAGATTATCATAAAGATAGATTTGATTAATTTTTTATTTTTTTTTATTTTTTCTTCGAAGATAATCATAAAGATAGATTTGATTAATTTTTTATTTTTTTTATTTTTCTTCGAAGATAATCATAAAGATAGATTTGAATAGAATTTTATTTTTTTTATTTTTTCTTCGAAGATAATCATAAAGATAGATTTGATTAATTTTTTATTTTTTTTATTTTTCTTCGAAGATAATCATAAAGATAGATTTGAATAGAATTTTATTTTTTTTTATTTTTTCTTCGAAGATAATCATAAAGATAGATTTGATTAAAATTTTATTTTTTTTATTTTTTCTTCGAAGATTATCATAAAGATAGATTTGAATAGAATTTTATTTTTTTTATTTTTTCTTCGAAGATTATCATAAAGATAGATTTGATTAATTTTTTTTATTTTTTTATTTTTCTTCGAAGATAATCATAAAGATAGATTTGAATAGAATTTTATTTTTTTTATTTTTTCTTCGAAGATTATCATAAAGATAGATTTGATTAATTTTTTATTTTTTTTTATTTTTTCTTCGAAGATAATCATAAAGATAGATTTGATTAAAATTTTATTTTTTTTATTTTTTCTTCGAAGATAATCATAAAGATAGATTTGATTAAAATTTTATTTTTTTTATTTTTCTTCGAAGATTGTATTATTTGATCAAAGCAAGAAATACCATAAAAAAATTATCTAAAACTAGATATAACCTAAAATATCAAATCATTTCTTCAATAATAGATAAAATATTTTAATTCATATACAAATTCAGTAAAACAAGATTATAATATATTTCTTATATTTTTTTAAATTTCAATTAATAATGAAAATAGAATAAAATAATTATTTTTCTTCAAGGCTTTTTTTAAAATCATCAATTATTTCATCATTTTGATCGATTGAAGATTTTTCTTGGTTAATCAATTCATCATCAATTTTATCTGGATTATTTGAATTTGAATCTTCATTTGAATTTGAATTTTCATTTTTATTTAATTCTTTAGACATTTTCATAATTTGTTCTTCAAGAATTTTACATTTATCTTGTATTGCTTTTACTATTATCTTTACAGCGTATTTGTATTTAATATTTGTTTCTAGAGAATTTTTAACGATTTCATCTTTAATTGTTTGATCTTCGATATTATTAAATTTATTTAAAGTATCGTTTATTTCTAAAGTAATATTTTCATCGTTCGAAATAATATTTGATATATCCATTTAATAAAAAAAATTATTATTAGAAAAATATATTTTCACGAAAAGATTTTAAAATAATAAAAATTCTATTCAAACTTGAATCATGATTGTCTTTCGAAGAAAAATAAAAAAAAATAAAATTCTATTCAAACTTATCTTTATGATTGTCTTTCGAAGAAAAAATAAAAAAAATAAAATTCTATTCAAACTTATCTTTATGATTGTCTTTCGAAGAAAAATAAAAAATAATAAAATTCTATTCAAACTTGAATCATGATTGTCTTTCGAAGAAAAAATAAAAAATAATAAAATTCTATTCAAACTTGAATCATGATTATCTTCGAAGAAAAAATAAAAAATAATAAAATTCTATTCAAACTTGAATCATGATTATCTTCGAAGAAAAAATAAAAAATAATAAAATTCTATTCAAACTTGAATCATGATTATCTTCGAAGAAAAAATAAAAAATAATAAAATTCTATTCAAAC
The DNA here is from genome assembly GCA_031841125.1 of Acanthococcus lagerstroemiae. Classification (NCBI taxonomy): domain Eukaryota; kingdom Metazoa; phylum Arthropoda; class Insecta; order Hemiptera; family Eriococcidae; genus Acanthococcus; species Acanthococcus lagerstroemiae. The sequence continues at coordinate 2,610 of JAJSSI010000018.1, read as the reverse complement.
TTGAATCATGATTATCTTCGAAGAAAAAATAAAAATCTATTCAAACTTGAATCATGATTGTCTTTCGAAGAAAAATAAAAAAATAAAAATCTAATCTAATTCATTTTTATGATTATATTTGAAAAAATAAAAATAATATTTTATTATATGAAATATCATTATTCAATGTTTCATCTTTAATTTTGATATTTTCTTTTAACCCATTTAATATTTTGTCTATTTTTTAGATATTTCTTCATTGATAGCATTTATATTGAGATTTGATTTTTTTTTATTTTCTTCAATTAATATTCTTATATCAGAAATACGTTTATTTGATATTTTTATTCTATTTTTTGTAAGACTATTATAAATATATTCTAAAAATTGTTCTGCATTATTTTTATTTGATTTTAATATCAATTTATACAATTCTGGTTCATTGATATATATTTCTTTATATAATCGATATGATTTTTTACATTCAGAAGATGTGTTTTGATGACGTTCTTCCGATTTATATTCAATTTCGGGTAATAATAATTTATTTTTATCAGGTATATTATCTTTAATAAATGATTCAAGAAAATTATTATCTTGAGGATATCCTAATATTAATAAAATATCTTTGGCTCTAAAAAATGGTTCATCGGTTATTCCAAAAACGGCAATTGGTACATTATCAAATGATAAATTGTTATCCAAGAGTGATGAAAGATGATTTAAAGGATCATTATTATTTGAATAAATATTTTCTATATCTGTTATTAAATCCATTATTTGTAATAATATTATCGTTTATTTATTGTTTAATATATTTTCAATATTTTAAAAAATTAAAAAAAAAAATAAAATTCTATTCAAACTTGAATCATGATTATCTTCGAAGAATATTTTAAAAAATAAAAAAAAGATAAAATTCTATTCAAACTAACAATTATGATTGTCTTCGAAGAATATTTTAAAAAATAAAAAAAAGATAAAATTCTATTCAAACTAACAATTATGATTGTCTTCGAAGAATATTTTAAAAAATAAAAAAAAAATAAAATTCTATTCAAACTAACAATTATGATTGTCTTCGAAGAATATTTTAAAAAATAAAAAAAAAATAAAATTCTATTCAAACTAACAATTATGATTGTCTTCGAAGAATATTTTAAAAAATAAAAAAAAAATAAAATTCTATTCAAACTAACAATTATGATTGTCTTCGAAGAATATTTTAAAAAATAAAAAAAAAATAAAATTCTATTCAAACTTGAATCATGATAATCTTCGAAGAAAAATAAAAAAATGAAAAATAATTATATAATTTCTTTAAATCATCAAACACACGTGTTTTGAAAATCTAGAAAAATAATTAAAATAAATTTTAAATTTAAACATAATTATAATTTCTCTTAAAATATCATGAAACAAAAAGGAGTTTTTATCATAACAAATAAAATAAATTTAAAAAATAATGTTTATGCAATTGGTCATACAAATAATTTAAAAAATAAATTAAAACAAATAAATGAATGTAATATTAATGATGAAGATCGATTTTTTTTAATTTATTTATTTGATACCGATGATTATGTAAATTTAGAAAAAAGTATTTATAATGATTTAGATTTCAAATCTTTAAGGGTTAAAAATCAATTTTTTAAAATAGATGATATTGATAATTTTATCGAATCAATTAATATTAAATATAAAGATATTTTAAATCATGTATTTGATATTTTAAATGTTGTATCTGAAAATAAAATTTCAGAAAATAAAGATTTTATTAGAAAAATAATTAAAGATATTTCTGATAAATTTATATCAGTTATGGAAAATCAAAATAATAATATTGATAATTTATTTGATTTATTAGAAATTGTATCTAATGATGTAAAATTATCACTAGAATATAATAATACATTAAAAAAACAAAATCAAGAACTTTTAGATAATTTATATGAACAAAAAAAAAATTTCAATGAATTATTAAATCGAATTGATACTCTTCATGTTTTATATGATACAATACAAGATAAAGTAAATTCTATTCTTTTAGTTTTAGATAAAAATATCGATTCAAAAAAATAAGATATATTTTTGATGTTTGATATTTGTTTTTTTATTTTAAAATTAATCTGATTTGTGATGAAATTCATTAATTATATTTTCTTCGAAGAAGATTAAAAAAAATAAAATTTAATCTTGCTTTGATCAGATTCATAATAATTTTTTTTTTGGAAGATAAAGATAAATATTGTATTGTTTTTTTTATTAATAATGAAATAATATTAAAAATATTAAAAAATTAGTTAATTTATTTATAATCTATTTAAAATTTATATAAATATTTATTTATATTACTTTAAACTAATATTCTTTTTCGAATCTGTTTTCAAAAAAAAAATTATAATATTGAAACTGAAATACCATGAAACAAAAAGGAGTTTATATTGTATCAAATAAAATAAATTTAAAAAATAATGTTTATAAAATTGGTTATACATCTAATCTGATAAAAAGATTAAAAAATATCAATCAATATAATATTAACGATGAAGAACAATTTAGATTGATTCATTTATTTAATACTGATATGTTTGTAGATTTAGAAAAAATTATTCATAATGATACAGAATT